>MVGU01001366.1:92500-115000 GCA_002005505.1 Botryococcus braunii | reverse complement strand
ATCCTACAGTGTTGGGAAGTAAATTATGCACAATGCCAGGGATGGTGCCTTCTGTAGGTGCAGGGGGGAAGAAGGCTCGACCATAGAGCCCCACAGGGTTGTCCATGTCCTCCTTATCAGATGAGGGGGCCAAGTTAGCTGCAGAGGGGCGATGCTCCATCGCAGGGGCATCGGCATCGACACTGGATTCGACTCTCATCATGGTGAAGGAACCATCTGCGCCAAGACCCAATGTGAAGTTTGAAGGGGCCTGAAGGACGGACGGTTCTGGCGCATGTGCTGGGGCCTGGACTGAGCCACTAGGAGTCCCCGCAGCTGGGGCTGGAACTATGAGGCTGACTGGTGGTTGCATAGACTTTTTTGGGGCTGGGGCAGGACTGCTCACACTATGGGCTGGGAGTGGGGCAGCTGCGTCCTGCACAGATGGTGCTGTGGCAGGGGCAGAAAAGATGGAGCGTCCTTTGGAGCCTTTCTTGTGAGAGGAAGAGCTTTTCTTTTGTTGCTTTGGTCCTGGTGCCCCAACCTGCTTGGCAGCAGAGATGGCATCTGTAGGGGCTAATGCTCCTGCAGGAGCAACCTCTGGACCTGCAGCAGGCTGTTGTTGAGGCAGGCCTGCCAGGCTGTAAGCAAAATCCACGATGGAGGAATCCAGCTGGGATCTCAGCTTAAGAATTGAGGAAATATCAGTGACAGAGGATACTGCAGCTTGGGCTTGGTCGGCAAGAGAGTTCCGGAGCTTGGCATAGCCAGTTGGGTCCATTGCAGCTGAATAGTCTTGAGCAGCAATGTCAATATTTGCATATACTCTAGGAAGGGCATCCAGGCCAGCTTGTGCAGCCAGCAGTGTGGCATTGAACAGTGGGGCATGTGTGGAAGGATCGGTGAAGCTGATGGACATGCCAGAGGAGGAGTCAATTGTTGAAGCCGTGGTGCGAGCAGAACAGACTCCAGCGTTGCCAAATGCAACTGCGTCCGGTCGGCAGATCTTGCGGGGCCCAGTGCCAGATGCTTGCGTACGGATGGTTGTGTTAACAACAGTGCCATCCGGGAGCTCATTCAAGAGGTTGCTTACGCTGGCACAGCAAGGCATCTCAGCACAGAAAAAGCCTGGACCATGGCCGAGAGGGGCTGGCAGTTGGCACTCAGCATCAGATGTGCACTCACGCACATCGGGGGAGGTTAATGACAGGCAGGAGGCGAATGCCGTGCTTACAGGGGTTAAACGGCCCCGCCCTGCAGAATCTTTGGCGCAGAAAAACTCTTGGGCAAACCTGTCCGGGGTGGGTGCAAGCCGGATGTGGAAGGTCTGCAGGAATGCATTGCAGGTGCTGCCTGCTGGAGCATCACAGCAAGGTGCTTCGCCTACAGCAAAAAGTTCTTTCAGTTCGAGTTCATACTTGAAGGGTTTTACAAGGTGTAAATGAGTTTCTTTTTGCTTGGGCAATGAGTTTCCTACCATGGAATGTAAGTATCCTTTTCCGGATGGTGTTATAAAAGCTTGATATTGGCCTCTTATTTCAGGGGCTGACAAAGAAAACTTGTGACATAGCATTGGAGTCTCATACTCAGAAGCAGCTAGGCAGTGGAATCTTGGGTTAGATCCTGATGATACAGGTTTAAGATGTGCTGCCAGGTCTAAGATTTCAATGAGAGACCAAAGAATTGAAGGACGTACCACCACTGAGAGGGCCGGGGGCAGTGCTCGGAGCATTGTAAACGCTTAGGGAGGCATCCCAATTGGCCGTGGGCAGATCTGCAGACAATACAGGTGGGATGAAACACAGTTGCTGCTCAGCCGCTTGGATTAGGAGCAACAGTGCTCAATGGGAAGCCCAGGACATATTGACGAAGCAACAAGCATCAGTACACTTTGAGACCTTCACATTGACACTTCAATTCAAGTTGGTGCTTCTTTGCTTTCCTACTCCCATTCAAGTCAGAAAACGGCGGTATTTAAGCCCGGAGGGACATAAAGACCAGATGGGGTGTGTGTGTGTGTGTGTGTGTGTGTGTGTGTGTGTGTGTGTGTGTGTGTGTGTGTGTGTGTGTGTGGCATTTGGGAGGGGATGTGCTTTTTCATTCCACCCCACCGATGAGAGCTTTGCATGGGAGCAGCATACCTGCGGGACTGGTACTTGTCATGGAGCTGCTGACGGAGCCGCTGAGAGGAGTTGTGGCAGTGTTCATGCCAGGGGTAAGGCCAGCACTTAGCCCGGCAGTAAGAGGGTTTCCAGTTTGGAGCCCCTGAACTGCATTGGCCAGCTGTGCACCAAGGCCATTTATCTGGCTTCCCAGGAAGTAGCCAGGCTGCGAAGCGATCATGCCGGCACCTGACTGCAGAGTAATCTGAGCATTTTGCAAAGCTTGCTGTGCCTGTTGAATGGTTTGAGTAAGGGCTCCGCTTTGTGCTGCAGGGTTTAGAGTCTGTGCCAAAGCAGCTTGTGCCTGAGAAACCCCAGGGATGCTTGATGCCAAAGTCTGTGTAGCGTTCTGCAAGTTTTGCTGAACTGTTTCTACTGCAGTAGCTGCAGGACGGTTGGCCTCGGCTAGTGCATTTTCAAACTGTGCTGCAGTACCTTGCTGATTCTGCATGATGGAGCTAACATTTGGCATGCTAACTGATGCAGATAGTGAGCCAGATACCTGGCCCAGGGATGCAGCGTTAGTTCGCAAGGTTGTTTGAAGGTTTGCCAGTGCGCTCTGGGCATTAGAGAGTGCGTTTGCAATGTCTGCAGATGGCATTGCTAAGCCTCCTGCCAGAGCTCCTGCAAGCAAACCGCTTCCTGAGGGAAGAGCTCCCTCCGGAAGACCTGCACCCGCGGCAGCTGTTGCCGCACTTAGTGCTGCATTTCCATCGAGCAGGGCAGACACACCGCGCTCAGCATCCAGATTGGGGATGGCAGAGGGGTCTGGAAGGGTAATCTCCTCATCAGATGGGCTTGTGCCTGCGGCAAGACCATCACGGATTGTACGGGAGTCACTTGCTATGGCATATCGACTGTTGATGATGTTGCGGGATGTTGCAGAGGCTGCGTCTGTTAGTGCTGCTTGTGCAGAAGCCGCCTGGTCGGCTGCGAGCCGTGCCATAGCGATGGTGTAGTTACGTGTAGCCTCAAAGGCAACGTCCCGACTGATCCGAGCATCTTTCTTTAGCTTGTTCAAGTTATCAACAAGAGTTTCAGCGGAGGGTCCAAATGCTGCAAGCTTCTGGTCTGCAAGAAGTTCCAGCTTCGCTAATTTGTCCAATTTCTCCAGCATTTCTGTAGACATCCCAGCACAGTCATCACTTGTATTGCTGGTCATGCAGATCCAGAAGGTGAAGGGTTTGGCAGAGAACATGAGGGTGGTGTAAATTACGTACTCCTTACAGTCTGCAGTGCATATGCACTGTGGAATATGCAGAAAGTATCAGTATGCTTTTCATGCAAGGACCTTGTGATCATTTAGTATGCATGTGATTGACTGACTACTTCATTTGACCTGTCAAGATGACATAAGGCGACATAATGTGCCTGTCAGCCCACTCGCTAAAACTTTCCTTCACACATTCCGCCACTTAACTCAGTTCCACAGAGAGCATGCTCCATTGTTAAAAGCGTCAATGCCACTCTGCACTACCATTTCGAGAGGCCCACCCCGTTGACTGCAATTCATTGTCAGCAGCTAGCACTTAAGGGGTAGCCTATCAGGTGTAATATGACAACGGCTTCCCAACCAGCCTACACAACGGTACCAGAGGGTGGATGATATGGAAACAACAGGCCAGCGTTTGCTAATATTAGGTACTAAGATTTGGTAGTGAGTGACCAATCCTCCTTCAACAAGGCCAATTCTCCAGTCTCAGCTCTATTTTGATGCTCTTGTGACATCCAGATTTCTTACACTACAGACTAAAGAACTGCAGTACAATAACCCCAGATACCGGTTGACCTACCACTTCACAGCACCCCAACCCTTATCTTCATCATCGAAGACCGAAGAGGCTGTCCTGATGTCTAATTCACCCTTCGGGCCAATGGTGATAGAGGAATTTTCTAAGATACTCAATGGACCATTTCAATCCTACCTGAGACACAATTATGATGTTGACATTAGGAGGTGGTGTCCACTAGCATTACCTAAAATCTCATCAGACTTCAAAGTTAAATCCTCATCATGGAAGTGGTTTTTTTTTTTTTTTTTGTTTCACCGTGGACTGGAAGTAAGATGGGACTTACTCAGTAAAGCAATATTATCGTCATACAGGAGGATGAACTTGAATTATTACAAATGAAAGATTAGTAGAGATGTGTGCACCCGTGGAATTTAGACTGCCCTTCCTTCTACTGATTCACACTGAATTGGATTTGTATTCAAGGGCTCCTAAGGAAAACAGGGGACCCTGTTTTGATTAAGACGGTGGTTCCTGTCATGACTAAATGTAGCACCACAGTGCAGCCTATGGCCAGAAAGTACACTATATGTGAACATGGATAGAGCAGCTCTGGATTTTCAAAAACTTATGACTGGAAGTTTGAAATCTTCCATTTCCTTGTTCACCTATTTCTTAACACTCCAGGCAACTGGGGATTTGAAATACAGTCACCCCTGGAATAAGCAGTAGCCACCATTACCAATCACCAATTCGGAAATCAGCAATTCCATGTCTCCTTCACCTGTGGGGGTTGTGGGTGGGTGGGGGAGAAGGGGCGTCTAAATTTGAGTTCTCGTACAGCCTGTGTAATGCCTTAACAACTTGTGGCATACTGTCAAAAGAGGAAATGGGGGATTTGGGGGGGGGGGGGGGGACATTCCCAAATCAAACTTTTCTCATTTGACCCAGCCGAGTGATCCACAAAAGTACATTTTGTCTATGACTTGCTTGAGGGGACAATTGCAGCCTTCTTTGCCTTATGGCAAACATAACCATGTTCTATTGCTGTCAGGTATGATGATGACTTTTTGCCAGCAACTAGATTTCGCCTCCTTACTCCATCCCTCTTGAGGGAATGAGTCGTTTCTGGCATTCAAGGCATACACTTGGTGCACATGACCTTTACTGCATACTAGCATACCTTTAACAAATATCATGTAGTTACCCAAGTCAACATGGAAAAATGTCAATCCTGTAATTTTAGGACGAAATCCCCCTATCTTGCCATTAATCTCCTTGATTAATGGCAAGATCCCAATATTGACAACAAGTTCGTGTAGGCCTACTTTCTTGAAGACACGGGCCGTTGTCCAGGATCTGTCTAGTGAGCCACGAGTCTCTAGTTCCACAAACACCGGTAAGGATAATTGCTAGATACCAATCACTTCCTGGTACTTAGCTTATTAGAGGCACCTGGGCTGCAGCTACACATGACACGCATAGTCTGTTGTTGGGCTCGATAAGTCTAGGGCGGAACCCAACATAGACCCAGGATGCAGGAACCATTCAGAAAAAACAAGAATTGGAAAACTCACCCTTGATGATGGGAAAAGTAGCATAGCAAGGGTTTAAAACACTTAGCCATGCCTCCTCCATTAGGTCTGCAACTGTATAATTGATATTGTAATCAACCATTGCAAAGCAATGGAATGACGCAGAATTACCCCCCTAGTAATCCATACACGAAATAAAGATCACAATGACAGCATCAGCATTGAATCACAGGTGGGGAAGCATGGGAAAAACGTACTCTTTGATGGTGGTGGAGGGGGGTACACAGGCTCCGGTGGTGGTGGAGACGGTGAAGGTGGTGGGGGAGATGGAGACGGAGGTGGGGGTGACTCTGGCTCAGGGGGAGGTGACTCTGGCTCTGTATGTAGAAACAGCATGGCGTGAGGATATGCAACTGCATCTTAGAGGTGCAACTACAACAATATCAAGAGAGATTAGGTTGTAGCTTGACCGAAGACACGATGGTGGGCTGGGTATGTTACACTACAGAAAATTGCCTTATGCCAGTATCAGTCCTCTAGAAAATGATTGCCATCATGTTAGACTATGTATGTGTGAACCCACACTTGCATATTTTGGCACAACGCCGCCCCCATTGGCCCGGGCCAATGGGTCAGACACTATGTCAACACATTGAAATGGGGGTTTAAACATTTTCATCTCTACTGCAATACACAAACAAATACTGCCTTGCCATCAGATAGGGATCCCTCGCAACATTGTTCTCGTATGCATGGAAACATCACTCACCTGGAGGGGGCTCAGGAGGACAGTTCTTCCCAAACTTTTCGCATTCAATTGCTGCTTTTTTCTCATCTAACTTTTCCTGAGCCTTTTGAGTACCAAACTTAATTTTTGACTTGATGTCTCCAGCGAGCTTGTCGTCGAGCTCTCCCAGTCGGGCATTAAGGGTGTGTCGGAGATCCCCAAGGGTATCTGTTGCGTGCTGGGCCATGGTCTCAATGGATTGTTCCAGTTGTTGAGCACTTGGAGCTACAGCCGCTGGGTCTCCAACCTGGCTAAGGGGCTGCCTTTGGGGATCCACTGTAGTTGGATCTGCCTGCCTTTGAATCTCAGTTTTTATCTCTTTTGGGTGTATCGTGATAGTTTTCTCATCTGTAGTACACACAATCTGTCACGAGAAATCCCACGATCCCAAGTAATATGTTGTAACTTCAATTATGCTCCTTTAGGTTGCAGATCAATGGTTGACATTATTCCGAGCAAATTAATCAAAGTTGGGAAAAACCAACGATTCCAAGTAATTTCAGGTATGCCTCTTGACGTTGCAGATAAGATGGTTTTAAGTTGAGGTTATTCAGAGCAAATTAATTGAAATTGCCCTGTCACCCCAAAAATCGCACCTTTTTTTGGGAATTTCTCCTTCTCTTCTTTCTTTGGAAGCTTGTCTGCAATGGGAGTCAAAGTCAGAACTGCAGCTCATGCCCATTGGGTTTACAATTCATCCTCTCAGGGTATGAACAAGATACCCAGCAGTTCTCCTTGCCACAAGAGACTGGTAATAGGAGAATATCATGGGCCTTTGAAAAGGATTAGGAGGGAGTCTCTCAATAGGAAGAATGCTTTCACTAATTCATGTGCACACTTGGTGCAGGTTAAACGTACGAGCACAACCTTTTTCTTGACTGCAAAGATTCTAAGGGCGTACCCTTCAGGGCAGTGAGTTTTTTCTCAACCTGAGCCTTGGCCGCAACAGCCTTGTCCTTTGCAACATTTTTGACGTCCTTCAGCTTGCCCTTGATGTCTGGCTTCTCAATCTCTACATGTATGTCTACCTTTTTCTTGCCTTCTTTTCCACCATGGAGTGCAGTCGATCCCTTATTGCCAAGTTCATGACCGGCTCCAGAACCAGAACTAAAACTTTGCGCAGGTGCCGCAGGTTCCTCTTCTCCGCTTACCTTGTCTGTCATGGCCCCAAAAACATGTTTGCAGGGTCAAAGTATAAAGAGTATCGAACTCACAATTGCAGTAGCTGCTTACCTGATGCAGTAGCATCACTGCTGCTGTCACTTGTGCTTTCGGACATGTCAAACGGGAAAGGAAGGTCAATGGTTGTTGATGCTGCTGCTCCATCATCTTGCAACAACCTTCGCTCTCGCCTTGCTCCAGATACAATGCTGCCTGTTAAACTGGCTAGTAGAAACCAGGCCCAAAGAACCTGTTCAAGAAAAAGATACATAGTATTAGGTTGCTGACTTATCTAGCTGCTTGTGCATATGTCGTGTTTGAACCAAGATACTCAGTCCGAGGTTAGGCTTACTCCCACCTGGTGGCCCTTCATGGCCGGCGCTGTCGCGCAACTACCTGCAGCCAGCCCAAGAAGATCTGATTAAAAAGCGTCAAAGGTTTCTGAGTATGCTTACTCCCTTCTCTTTGCGTTGTAGGTGCCGAAACGTAACATATGGCTGTGACTGTCACAAGTCCACGTAACCCAACAAGCAGGACCTCGTTGCTAATTTGTTTGATAATCGATAGAACTACAAACTTAAAACGATTGAACCTCTTCAATTCCACTTTGGAGATAACGTATGCTGGACGTCCGGTCGGCCATGCACTAGGTTGAAGCTTCCCACCACAAAGAAACATCAACTCTGAAACCTGAAAATGCCATTTTTATTCGACTCACTTTTAACTAGAAATCAGTGTTGCCTCGTAGTTCTTCCAAAAGATGAGTTGCTCCCCAACCCCACGTTGCGAATCCGGTTCAGCGGAGAAGTGGTTAGTCAAGTATCTTCAGGGATCTTGTATTTCTACAGTTTATGAGGGCAACTTCGTTCTTTATTGCAGCAGCCTGGTGCTGTTGTATCTGTCTTCACTGACAATGCTGCAGCTGCTGTTGTCGGGTTAGTCGAGGGAGGAGACCGGCGTAATTACTTCAAAGCCCCCGCGCGTCGAAAATTCTTGACTCGAGCGGTTCGCCGAATCGGCGACGCCGATGCGGCATCGGTGGCCACCGGTCGGGCAGTGAACCACACGCGCATTGACCCACGGGACCCACGGGACCGGAATGCTGAAGGACTCGAGAGTGCCGTGTCATAGATGCTGTTAAATGCTGCCGTGATGTGGTGCACCTGCGTTGACCAGACACAGCCATGTACATGCATGTGGAACTTGGGCCTTGAGGGCCTTGGAGTCTCCATTGCCAATTGGGGCTCCCGCATTCCACAAGGCACAGCTCGCAGTCCTTCGTAACATTGCAAGCATATGAACAAGTAAAGCCACCTCCATTTCGTTTCAGGTTTAGCTTGGCCTAGGCCTAGATCAATGATATCTTGATGCACCAGCTCGGGAGTTTCGAAGCTTGCTGGCGTCCCTTCCCGAGGGCTATCGTTTGGCAGAGTGGCTCACTTTAATTGCTTTCAATTTGCTTTCAATTTGCTTTTTTTTTGTGTCTGCCCAGTCGCCCACATGGGCTAACCTGCTGCTCTATCCAGATGCGCTTAGATCTGTCATGCTGGTGATGTTGATTTGAGGACTCCCTATCCACTTGCAAGTTGGGCCCCACTCCATCGATCGTGAACCCGTCTGGCCTTGAGGTCGTCATAGAGCTCTCGAGTTCACCTCTGTTCACCGGCATGGCGTCCAAAGCACGGTCTTAGTATTTGTAACTCAACTTTGCCTGCCTGAACGTGCCCAGCTATGCTCCTATCATAGGCGGTTTCGTCGCCCTGCCCATATGTCCTGGCAGGTCCTGACAATTTCAGGACGTCTCAGCCACTCAGGTGTGGCTGTGCTTCTGAGCTTCTACGGGCGTGCACAGACACCGTTAACGAGTAGACGTTGAACTATGAAGCGGGGCCGCCGCCAACCTTTTCACTAAGACATGTGTTGCACGGGACCAGTTGGTGATCACGATCATCACCAATTCATGTTCATGTGCCACTATTGTTATTGATCCCGTCACTCATGTTCTGCTGGAGTCCTGATCTTTGTGGACGGTTGTTGCACAGGAGGACCTCATGAGATCTGAAAAGGTGCACTCCACCATGCTGTCCTTTAACTCCATCAATGAAGGCTTGTACTGTACTCAACTCTTGCTCACTGTGGAAGTTGCTCCATATGGATGTTCTACTGCACCGATGCATGCAGATGCACCTCGTCAGTCTGTAGTGGCTTGAACAAATAGTGGCTTGAACAAATGGAATCTCCTTCGTGTTACAAACGGGGGTAAAATTGACAGGCTAAATAACTATAAGTTATCAGCCTTTGACCAAGCTTCATGCTGTTAGACTCCCGCCGTGCAGCAGAACGCTGGCCCACTGTAGCAGTCGTTATAAACTGACTCAAGCGAAGAAAAAAGTAACCCTCGTCAACTTCCTGTGGAACGATGACTTGGTTCTGAAGCCGTTGTACAAGGGCTTGATTTCGACGCTTGTACATGTATGTGTAAACGCATCACCACATTGTACAAGGCTAAAGTTGGGCATCCAAACGCAACACCCAATGTTAATCAAAAGAAACTGCCTGCAAGGTTGCTAAGATTGGTGTGCAACTTACGACGCCGTCTCCTTTCAAAATATATTCAGTATAAACATATGTTTATACTGAATGGGAAGTATTTGGGGTGTGCTGACATGTCGGACAAATCTCTATGTCGTTATCATTGTTTCACTTGGCGTTTGTGGACTGCATGGAGTTTGGGGTCATATCATGCATCCTGCCCACCGTTGGGATGGTGATTTCGGACTAACAGGTTGCTCACAATCTTATACCACCATTTTGCAAATTGGACTTTGATATGCTGAGGTAGGGCATTACCTGTTCACCGGGAACACGGTGGGATGCATGGGCCTGCACAGGAGCAAAGTACGCGCGCCTCATTACTACCCATGGGCCATCGATCATTTAGACTACCAATGCGCATCCAGGGCACGGTTGAACGAACGGACTTTCCAGCGTTCCCACATCCCACATCGTCAAGTTAGGTTTATACCGGAACCGCTAAATGTTCGGGTGGACATCCTCACCCATACCCGAACAGCTTTTTAAAGCTGGAAGGCCCAGCCTGTGGGGCCAATGGTCTGTGGCATGCCAAGGTCCCTAGACTTTGAAAAGTGGTAATTGGTTGTTGTCGGCCTCTTTTAAAAACAAGCGACATTCAGTCCACACCTTCCAGTTGTAAGTGCCGCCTCAGGGTTGTACAACCCTGAGGCATGTTATGTTACAGCTGTCAGGCTGCAGCCTGACAATGAAAGAGAAGGCGTGTGCACCGGTCAGCGAAAGAAACGAGAAAGAGGCAGACTGAGACATGCTTGTAATAGATCTAGATACTAGAGGTTACATTGTGATCAACTTCTCTGAGCTATTGCCTCTAGAGGCAATAGCTCAGGGAAGTTGATCACAATACAACCTCTAGTATGAATCATGCCCAATAATGGGCATGATGCTAGAATATTAATATCCTAGCATGGCATCGTACTTCCCTCATTAGGCCCGGGGGGAATGAACGTGATCAACACCGCGGTGCCAATGGTAACCGGAGTCCATGGTCCACTTCTTGTGTCAAAGGGAAGGTGCAGGATTGGCATGTACGTTGGCACAACTTAGTTGAGCCTTGCCCTGCATCGCAAACTTATCTAGGACGTTCGTGGGAATGCTCCTGTTAACACACTTTCTGTGGAATTGGCAGCGTGTACAAGATCCATATCCAGATCCATGCATATGCTACGGGTATGGAGACGTTTTGTAAAGAAGAATTACGACGATTACCTCTATGCGTCCGGTCACTCCCAGATATGGCCTTTACCCATGTCCCTTAAGGAAAGCTTTCCAATGCTTCTAATACATACGGCTAAGTCAGTAAGATTAAATGTAAAGCGTTACTTCAAATACAAGCGAGTTCTTAGTTGGAAAACAGTAAGTTGTTTTGGGGTATTGCTTGGTCTGTATGAGTGGGCATGGCTGCGCAGTGCGTCTATCATTCATAAGCTCTATTTCCTTGCTTACGTGTGACAACCCAATTCGTTTCACAATCTCAGTTCGCTCGACAGTTGCAGTAGAAGGGGGGGGACCACATGCGATGCATCCAGGTTACTAGATATGTCCTTAACGACATACCAAGATGGGACACACACACACACACACAAACAAACACACACACACACACACACACACACACACACACACACACACACACACACACACACAGGCGCCAAAATACAAGGTTTTAGTTTGAATACCCTATTGTTGAATTTTCAATGCAGTTTCATATCATCAAAACTTTGTTTTGCATTGCAAGCTCCGTCTTTGAAAGAAACCTGAACATGGTTCATATGTAAAATGAATTGTGGAACTGACAACATGATGTCTGGTAGAATTTCCGTTCTGTTCTGTTCGGAAACAACACGGCGGCAACGGAGGAGCTTCTGTCGAGGCTTCAGGGCCTCGTCAACCAGGCTGTGGTTGCCCATGAGGATTTGGTGTGGTTCTCAGTATGGCGGAGGGTTAGTTTCGTGATAGCGCGTGCGGTTGGGCGGCAGTTGGCGTCGCGCCTCCCTTGTGGTGGGTAGTCTTCACTTTCCAGGGCTAGGGTGGGGGGCGTTTTGGGGTTTCCTTGTTTTGGGGTTTCCTTTGATTTCCTTTTAATGTAATAGAAATAAATTGCCAAAAAAAAGAATTCCAATTAAAATCTTCGGAATTTATCTCTGGAGTGGGAAACAACATTACAATCGTAAACAAAATCAGGCCACTTTCACCACCTGTACCTCCTACTCGAACCTGGGTCACCAACTGGAGAGCTTGACCCGTTGTTATCTGCACACAACCTCCTCATCTGCACATGACCAGCATGGTTGGAATCACTCAAGTCCTGGGATACTTTGAAAATAACTGTCCCAGGGCTTTCCAAGATGGTACAATCTCACCAAGAGTTAGATATAGCAGCCACCACTACTGGACAGGGCATAGCACCAATCACATTCCCCTTTATTGCACTAATGGTTGCACAAGGGTCGAGATGTAGTTAACGTTTTAAACAAAATACATCAAATTGGAAAAAGGACACTGCTGAATAAACACAAGCAAATTGCAAGCGGATTGCTTCTATATGTACTTATATATAGGTAGTGCAAAAAATCCGACCTCTTATCACCAGATGATCACATGTGTGCACGTGCACCACACACACACACACACACACACACACACACACACACACACACACACACACACACACACACACACCACCGTCCCCCACCCCAAAACACATACAGCCCCTGACACGCAAAAACACACAGCACACCACACCCACACATGGACAGCTACAACACACGTATGTACCCTTTCTCTCCTAATTGGTTCTATCCCTCCTCTCCTTGTAAGGGTCCCTCCCACGCCTCCGATTCTTTCCTCTGTCTCTCACCCTCCCTCCCTGCTCTGTGCCAGGCGTACATCAAGCTCTGGCTAGTTGGCCATGCTGGGAGTGAAAAACCCAAACCAATGGTGTATTGCGAGTGGGCTGATGGTCTACATTAGATAGATAGAGTAGAATAAAGCTAACAGGCCAAATCGACCACCTGGAAGTGTATGGCTGTCTAATGAGATGTCTGCAAGACTGTTACGTCCTGGCAAAGTTTGTCAGCCCACCCGCAGAGAGCCAGTGGTGAGAGTCTTCTGGCCCGGATATATGCCACTCGGCATGGTGGCAGAGAAGGCGGCATTTGCAAACGTGAAATTGAGCACGGCAGCATTCAACTGCCTTTGAAGGTTGTCCATGCTTGGCACGCCTGCAGAGGCTGGGAAAGCCTGCAAAGCCTGCTCCGCAAGCTGTTGTTGGATGTCACCCAGAGCTTCTGGGCTTACCGTCCTGGTGAAGTTCACTGCTGCCTGCGCTGCCAACATTCCCCCAGTGTCAGACGAGGAAGTTCACAAGTTTCTAAAGTATTCCGTCCCTGCACTGCCATCACTCAACCAGCACCATAAGATGAAGCTCCGGAGTCCTCTTAAGCCTGCCCTGCCAGGATTTATGCTCTGCCACGGAAAGATGCATGCAAAATGATAAAGTCACTCCAAAGTAGCTTGTGTTCCCAACAGTCATTCAACTCTGCTAAGGTTTCTCAGATAAAGATTTCTATCCTTCCTCTCTCTCTCTCTCTCTCTCTCTCTCTCTCTCTCTCTCTCTCTCTCTCTCCCTCTCTCTCTCTCTCTCACACACACACACACACACACACACACACACACACACACACACGCACGCGCGCGCGCGCACGCGCGCGCGCGCACGCGCGCACAGACACACACACACAGAGCCCCGGGGGGTGGGGGCGGGACAAGTCCGAACACAGGAGGCACACCTCCAGAAGTTCTGAATATGACTTTTGGAGGCTTTGCACTTGTCCTGCGACAGCCGACTGATTGACGGCAGTTGCCAGGAGTGAAGGAGATGTCATGCCAAAGGTTAAACCGACAGGCGACTCGAGACTGAGGTTGGCCTGCTGGCTCGTGCACACACTGGGGTGCACTGCCGCAGCATCCCTCCGGCATATCCTTCTTGGCTGGTTTGCCGTGCCGGCATTAATGCTGACATTGCCTAACATGGCCTGCGGGAGCGCGTTGAGCACAGGAGCCACATTTGTACAGCAGGGCTGCAGGGCGCAGAAATAGCCCTTGCCCTTGCCCAGAGGAGGCTCCAATTCGCAGTCTGCATCTGTCATGCACTCCTGCACGGCTTCCGTCGATGAGAGGGAGAGGCAGCCGGAAAAGGCATCCTCTGCGGGGGTGAGGCGGGTGCTGCCCGCGGCGTCCACAGCGCAGAAGTACTGCCCAGCCCAGTCAGCGGTACCGGACAGCAGCTTGACAGACAGTGTCTGCATGTACGCTGCGCAGCTGCCGGATGCAGGGGCAGTACAGCAGGATTCAGAGACCGCCTTCTTCTTCGCGCCCCACTCCTTGTTCTCCTTGGTTTTGGAGCCTGGATCGGATGAGCAATGGTCGGATCAGTGGAAAGGATTCAAGTGAGAAGGGTTCTACAAAGCTTGAATTGGAACGAAATGGAGCAGTTGACTGGACAAGCATGAGCTTGTGATAAGGAGCAAGCTCATGTCCATGACTATTGACCTAGCACAAGGAATTCAAAATGAGGTTCAATTGTTGGCAAGGCAGGAAGCTCACAGAGCGTTTGCCGCTGCAGTTTTCAGGAAGTGGGAGGGCGGGAAGCGGGAGGCCAGGTGGGGTTCTGGATACTGTGCAGGAAAAGCCATCAAAGCTGTTGGACTGACTTCTGACCAAGCTGGGAAACACACACACACACACACACACACACACACACACACACACACACACACACACATATGCATCACAAGCACACATACGCGCGGGCGCACTCGTGGGCGCATGCGCACACACACACACACACACACACACACACACACACACACACACACACACACACACATAAAACACAAGGGAGACTCCTCTCAATGACAGGACAGATACTTGTTTTGAACATTTTCCTCCATGTAGGGCCTAGTACAGGGGAGATGGTCAAGAGGAATATAACCTTCCTGCCTTATGCAACGTTGAGAGCGTACCCTTTGTGCTCTGTGGTTTGACATCATCGTCTGGAAATTCTGCACCTGCACATTAAAGAGCCAGTGTGAGGCAACTGAAAAGGTAGCAGATTGGGATAACCACTCACCCTAACCATTGACCAACCACCCCTCCTTTGTCTATCAACCCCTTCATCTGTACCAATACCCGAAGGGCCTCATGAGGAATACACGAGTGAAGTGATGAATGATTAATGTTCCCAAAGTGATGATAAAAGTCAACACCGCAAATTACTGTGAAGGGTGCAGATTGAAGTTACCGTGAAGTGATCAAGTTATAGAAGCATCCACAGTGAAAGATGCAGAACGGGTGGATGGGAGGGACATCTCACCTGAGTACTGCACAGGGGCATGAGCATTCTGCATCTCCTTAAAAACGTGCACGCCGTCCATCACGGTGAAGTGATTGGATGCTGCCGCCGGTGCCGGTGCCTCCAGGGGTGCCGCAGCGGGAGAGCTGGCACTGGATGCCCACTTGGCGGGAGCGGCTGTGACGGGATTGACTAGGGAAGCGGGTAACTGTGCAACACCGCTGGCCACTTGTGCAGCGGTCCCCAGGGGATTCAGAAGAGGTGCCACGAGGGACGGGTTGCTGCCTGCAGGAATTGTCAAGTCCTCACGGCTGTGACGCAGTTCGGTTCTCAGCCCCTCGGCGACGGGCGCGGTTAGAGGGGACAAAGCGACTCGTACAGCCGAAACGCGGTCGTACAACGGAGCAGCCGCGGCCTCTGGGGTGACTCTGTCGGCTGCGGCGACGGGGCCGTGGAGGGCAGGGAAAGCGCTCTTGCCCTTTGACTTCTTCTTCTTGCAGTGCTTCTTGAACTTCTTACACAGGATCTTGTCGACCTTGGCCTCCAGCGCTTTCACGTCCTTGCTCGAGTGGGCCAGCGTCTCGATGATGCCTGACCTCAGGGAGCTGATCTGCGCCTCTGTGGGGTTGCCCTCTGCACCATCCCCGGAAACTTGGGGGTCCTCCAGTGTCCCTGGCTCACCACCGCTCCCTTGAACTGAGGGAGGGGGGCCGTCCTCTGCACCCGGACCCTGCTCGGGCTTGCCGACCTTGTCTGCAGGAGGACGCACTTGCTTCAGTCACAATATGTTGCATCTTCTTACCAAGTTCTTTGAGAGTTGACAGGGGAAGGGTTTCGGTCTTCTCCTCTTTTGAATCCAGAACAATATGTTTCCACACGTAGGCACATGTGACATTGTACGCAGAAACCAGAAGCAAACCTTTGCCCAAAAAGAAAGTGTGATTGCTGGGGTTCCTTTCCTGCATTGCCGCACAACGTGGAGTTTGAGCGCTTGAGATAGCCAAGCCTGTGAAAGGAGAAATCTATGTTTTGGCACACCATGGTTTCAAACCCTACACTTCAAAGCAGATAAAGATGCTTTTAAAGCCAGCACATTTCAGAGCAGGTACACATACGTACAATGGGGAAGGAAAATTAAGGTGGGGCTGACCGATAGCAAGGTTGCGGGGGGGAGCTTCCAGATCGGTGGGGACTTCAGCGTCAGATGCTGTGATCTCCCTCTGGGGAGCGGGGGCATATGCGCCCTTCCCAGCTTTGCGAGGAAGCTTTGCCGAAGGACCTGGGGCTGAAGCTCCCCCCGAGGACTTTGTCTTAGGGGCTGGTGCTGTTGCAGGGACTGAGGGCTTTGTCAAGGGAGCAGGGGCCGACGCAGGGACTGAGGGCTTCTGCTCAGGTACAGTTGATTTGTCAGGGCTGCTTGAATCCATGGGATTCCAACCCAGCCTCAAGTCAGCCTGGACCTTCAACAAGAGCTTGTCAATGTCTGCCTCTGAGAGGTCCGCCAGAGGAATGCTGCTAGGAGCTCCCGTGGAACCCACAGACTTGGCAGATGCTGGCACGGCGGCCTCCAAGGGGCCGAGATGAAGTGTGGTAGGGGCGGGACCGCCGGCCGGGGTCGCTTTCGGACCCATGTGTGGAGCGGGTGCGTGAGCAAGGCTCTTGGGGGCAGGTGCCGGATGACCCTTCATGCCTGACAGGGGGCCCGACTTTGGACTTGCCGCCATGTGGGAGCCGGGGGATCCGGAGGCCGCGGGGACCGGTGCAGGACTTGCCACGGGCTTGGCTGAGATGCTCGGAGGCAGATCAAATTTGAACTCGTCTACGGGGTCTACGGGTATGGCGGACTTTCCGGCCAGGGCAGCGTCGTTTGAGTCGACTGCTGGCGCGGGAGCTCCCACGGGGAGCTCCTGGTCTTCTCGAGGCAGGGTTGAGTCGTGCGTGGTGACGGAGCGCACCGCCTTGGGTGCGGGACCTGAGGCTTTGCCTCCTGGCGCCCGTTCAAACCCTGCTGAGGGTGCGGAGGAAAACTTATTAGCCTTGACGGGCGCGGGGTTGCTGGCCGGGGCGTCGGCTCCCGCAGGACCGGGGGCCTGGGCGGATTTTGGGGCATGAGCTGCTGGAGCGGGGGCGGAAGCCACAGGAGCTATGGCTGGGGAAGAAGCAGAACTTTGAGCAGGCGCAGGTGCCAGGAGCTCAAGGACGTCGCTGAGGTCAACATCCACCACAGTTCCGAGAACAGAGGGAGCTTCCGCGGGTCCATCGGGGAGCGCCTGTCCCGCCAAACGAGCGCCTAGCTGCAAGGCATTCTGCAGGCCGTCCAGGCTCAGCGCAGCTGAGGCTGCTGGCGCGTCAGCCTGCGATCCAAGTTTTACTTCATGACTTTGTTTCTTGTGATGACCCTTTGTGAGAGCCTCGGGTGCTCCCTTCCAGTCTATCTTGATGCTTTCATAGACCCCAAACCGCGTATACATTCCGAGGAACTCGCGCTTTTGTCACCTGTGAACTGTTGAGAAATGCGGAATATGTCAAGCATCCCGGTCTGGGGTTTTCCCAGATTTCACATTTTGCGTTTTTCCCCTCTGAATGGCTCCTCCCTGATCCCGGAGACAGCCACGTGGCACAGATGCAACCCTAGCATCATGATTTCCTATCATGCACATAGCTTATGTGGGAAGCTGAAGGAGATCCAGTCATGTACAAAAGGCATCCTGCCGGGCTAAACCCCAATTTGCTCCCATTTTGCCTTCAGTAATGTAATCTCCAAACATGCCTACCTAGCTTCAGGGAAGCGTTGCCAAGAGACAGTTTGTTCACGTAGTCTATGCCTGTACTTCTAGTACTACTAGCATCAAAACCATTCAAACGTACTGTAAAAGAAGACATGTCAAATATGTCAACTGCAATGAAATGTTGAAAACACAGCAAGAGACCAGGAAAGTGGAGGACTTTTCTGCCGGCCTAGCTCGGAGACAGCTATATGCCCGCGCGCGCGCGCGCACACACACACACACACACAGACCGTCAGAGAAGGGCCCACAACCCCCTCTATTACTGCCACACTCCCCCATCCACAGCGGAAAAAAAGGCGTGAAAACCCACACACAGGGGGGGGGGGAGCCAGCAGGAGGTGTTGGAGGAAGAAAGCTAAAAAGACGATGCTGCAAAAGGCAGTGAAGGGTAGATGTACACCTGGGCCTGGGCAGCGACTGTCAAGGCAGCATTCAGAAGGGAGGATGCTCCACTGGCAGCGCGGTCCACCAGGGGCTGTCCCGCAGCCAGGGCTGAGCCCACCTGCTTCCGTACCGCCGCAAGGTCCTCGGAGGACAGCTGCCTCAGTGCATCAGTCACTACCGGTTCCATCATCTACCTCCCACCAGGTGATTAAGTCATAATGTGATGAGAGATTATGTTGCAAGTCCCTTCACACACAACAGTCAATGCCCTTTGCATGCCCTGCCCTGCAATGCAATGCCCTTTTGGTCGCATTGGCTGCTCTGCCTATGTCAGGTGCTTGATGTGGGAGCAGGAAAGGGGCTGAGATGTTTGTTGATAGTGTCCCAAATAAGAGCAGTCCCCATGGTGAAGTTTGCTGCTTTTCGGGGACCCAGCATGCAAGCGAAATGATACTACTGTGGCAACCTTTGTGAACACAAGTGCAGTTTAAGCCAATGTTTGTGAAAACAGGCACAGTCTAAGCCATGCTTTCTGGAGTCATACTTTGTAGTGGGGCAGCCATTTCTTGTCAGGAATTTATTGGAGAACAAATAGAGAAGGGACTCGACCTCCATGGCTTGCGAAGCAGTGGGGGCGAGGTTGTGAACAGAGGCATTTCCCCTAGTCTTCACAGTCATGGTGACAGGGTCTTCGGACGGAGACAGCGCCACATCAACTGATGAGCGCACAATCCCAGGCAATCTGCCGCTGTCCTCGGCAGCCTCCATGTCTTGGCTTGCCTGGCGAGGGAACGATGGAGCATTATTTGAAGCGCCAGATCCAACCTTCACGGATGCTTTCGCGGTGACTGGACCTGGCCATGTTGCCTGGGAGCTAACTCCAATGCGTGCCTGGTCACCCCATTCCTTGGTAGGTAAGTTATGAGGATGACAACCCGCCGCTTGATGTTGCCTAGAGGCCAAAGCTAGCAGCGATGGCAAACCTCGATATTTCATCAAATGGAGTTGATATTCTGCAACTTGAAACCCTTCTACGATTTCTTTCTCCTCTTCCCTGGTCTCCTTAACCCCTACCCCCTTTCTCTTTGAGGACGCATGCGGTCAGCCATCTGCTTTTGTGATTCATCCACTCTTTGGATTTTATGTGAATCTCGTCCTTTAACTATGAGTGCCACAGAAACCTTGTTTCATTGACAAAGCTTAAATGTCCTTCCGAGTGAGAACGCCTCCATGTTGTTTGGGGGCTGCGCCAGCGATGTTAGCAAAGAACAATTAACGGTGGCACTTCAGGGATTTATGCAAGCATATAGATTTTCAATCTAAAGAGAGGGACTGGTGAACTGCTGTTGATATTAAATAACTTGGAATTAAAGCTTAAATTAACCCATCATGGACAATGGTACCGCAGTAGGGATTGCAATACTTGAGTCCATGGCTCATGATGTGGCACGACCTGCCAGTTGTGAGCAGTACACATCAGGTAATGCCTTTTTTACAATGTGACGTCCTCCCTTTGTCAAAGTATGCTGCGGAATGCTATCACTCTGCATGCTGTTGACGGTCACAAATTTGAGTAGATAAGCAGCAGAAAATGAGTGCCAAGGGCTATGCGCTACAGTAAGGTCAGTGAATCAGTAAATGTTACACGTGATGCGGCCCCCTCCTGGCTTCCCACCCTTCTTTCATGCACAACCTCAGGTTGTCCTCTTAACAAACCACACCGCCGCAGCTTTGCGCGTGCACCTCAAAAGCTTGTACTCCACTAATTGGTGGACTTCCACTGCAGGAATCTTTAGCTTTGAGAATGCCAAACTGCTCTACACAGATCTTTTGTGCACCGGTGCGCTTTGGCGAGGTTGTTTATGTGAAGATGGATGGGTGATAACACATGGGTACGGACCTGAGGTGCATCGTCAGCGCCTGAGGGCAGAGGAAGGGAATCCCCTGCCCCTGGTATGGGAGGCAAGGCAGAAAGAGTGGTAACAGCATCGTTCGAGTTTGCCCCAGCTTCAGCAGCAGCCTTCTCAGCATCTGCTTGGGCTGCGTCGACGGCCCCGCGGACGATGTGGCCAATACCAGAGATGGCGCCAGCCCCGGCAGCCACAGGATTTGGCAGTGGGTTTCCCTGTCCTGGCATCTGCCCCATGAAGGCCCATGTTAGTTGAACACACAGGCAGGAACCAAATGGTTTTTTAGTTGTGCAGCATGCCAGCAATGTAATTGGGATTCTACATAGGACATTCTGGAAACAAAGTGTGACATCCACTCATTCATTCTTTCTGAAATAATGTATTTTTTGCAAGCATTCGTACAAGCATTCAAGGAAATTCTGCATCTTGTGCTCAACGGTTTCTGCCAGGGTATGCACTGCTGAAAAAGGAAGAAACTGCCATGGAAATTTTCTCCATTTTTACAACCAAAAGGGCATCTTGTACTTGGGAAGCATGCAACCCTGTTAGATTGGGCAGGCCTCCTGCTGATGCCTACCGCCATCTCCTTGGAAAGACCTCCAGTGGTAAATTCTGGGAAAGCCGCACCTCAATTTGACTGACAGTACTGACAAAGAGCTTGTACCTAGGTAAAACAGAAGGACATGGTAAAGGTCGTAACAGATTACACCCATGCACTGTGGGTTTTGAGAGGTTGACGTCTCAGTATGCAAGAGACAGGACTCTGCATGAGCCTTTACTTGGACAAAGCTCCTCAGAAGGGCTTTCTGAAAGTGAAAAAGACCATTGATGCCTGACCTGCTGGAACATGGATGCTTATGTTCCCATCTAAGTGAGGAGGATCCTTATCATGTCTGTACCTGCGGGATGGAGTTTCCAGATGCCATACGGTCCTGTAGAAACTGCACTTTTCCTGGAATTGTCCGCAAGCTATCTGTGGGACGTGTGACTGGTAGAGGGATGCCTCCTGGCATGGGCCGGGAGTCAGCGGAAGCAAGAAGACCCCCTATAAGCGACCCCGGCTGAGCTGTGACTCTTCCACAAAGTTGTGCCAATGCCAAAGCAGTTATCACCTGCATCATATGCTTGTCGTGAAGATTTTGCATCACTCTGACGCACTATCTTCAAAGGAATGATCTTTGAGAAGAATGTGGCTTTCATAAGCATTAAAAACCGTTGAAAGTCGCCGTGATCAAAGGGGTTTTCCTGGAAGTATGTATGCGAAGGGCTCAGAAATTCCGTCTTCCATTTGAAGGAAAAACAGGGACCATTTCATACTTGAAACGCCACGATCAAGGCACTTGTTTACTTCATCGGCTTACCATATCACATGAGTACTCACTGGCTATTGCAGATGCTGCAGTTTGTGAGCCGAATGCGATGGGAACCAACGCGTGCCACACTCATAAAGTTTTGGGCGGATATGCAATGTGTGGAGCATGTTAAAAGCAACATGTCAATGCCAAAATTTATGAATGCATTAGTATCTTTCTCTTAAGAATGAAAGAAAGTTGGCTCACCATGCTACCCACTTACCAATTGAATTGGACAGTCAGAAAGTGGGATGCAAAAGCTTGTACAAGGTTTATGTAGGAGCATTTGAATCCAAGCGGGGAAGAATAAATAAGTACTCCAAAATTTTAAGGAGCACTTGGGGGCGCAAAAAGGGAGAGTGAGTTATGACGGGATGTGGCTTGGACCCACTCGAGGTTTTGTGAGACTGTCGAGGGACAAATGACGAGCGCAAGGGAGCCTTACCCGCTTTGAGACTGTCTCCCACATTTTTTTTTTCAATAAGTCACCTGCAGGATTTGTTGCATGTCAGATGCGTCTCATTGTCTGGAAAAGTTTCAGGAATGGCCGTTGCCCCGTCCTTGCCATTCAGGATTGGGTCTTCGGTTGCATAATCTAGTAAATCAATCCATTAATAAATCTTAATATGACTTTCATGATCCCTTAGACGACTCGAAGGGTCAAAGAAAGGCATCGCATTTCTAGGCTTCCTCCAGACCAACGTGTTGAACCCTACAAGAGTTACCTTCTGCTATACCGCTGAAATTGAGGACAAAATACACA
>MVGU01001366.1:65000-87500 GCA_002005505.1 Botryococcus braunii | reverse complement strand
TGCTGCTGTGGCAGGGCTGGCAGCTGACATAGTCACTGAAGGCAAAGGGAATGAAAATATCAGTATTCCGGAGCTTGAAGTTCGACCTTTACCTGGTATGCACTTCCACATCACCCCTTCCTGGTCCAAGGACTCCATTCAAAGGGAAGCCTCTGAAAAGCCGTATAGGTCAATGGGTTCGATGGGAAGCCTTTAAGTGCCATACAGGTCAAATGTTGGAACCTGAATTCTTGAAAGCCACATCAACACCCCCAGGTTCCCCTGGAATTGAGAGGTAGGCTCTAGATGTGCTTGTAAGTTCTGCTGCTTGCATGTCTTCAAAACAGTTCTCGCGGGGGAATCAACTGATCCCTGATGTCTTTTGCTCTTCTGCCGCGATGCCAAACTTTGCTCTTCTGCCCCTGCTCACCGAATAGTGTGGTATGTCCGTTGTGCATTCGAAGCCCAAGCTGGATGGGGCGTGCCTGGTAAGGAAAGGTCACTAGGTGGGGAGTCTGTGGCTGGCTTAGCTCTCCAAGCACCCTGTCCCTTTTACAGCATGGGCAATTGCCTTTGAGAAAGGAAATTCATTAATTGGCCTTATGGTGCAGAGGACCCATTAAACTTAGGAGACGAGGCCTTGACAGCACCCATTCCACGCATCCCCACCTACCTGCTGCCTCGGAGCTTTGCACCCCCTGTTCTAACCTCTGCTGAAGAGGAAGCGCAGCGAGGTTTGCCCAGCTTTGCAAGGCCATGCACTTTGTTTCCTCGTAACAGGCAACAACTCCAGAGGGGACTCACAGCTTGAGTTCAATGCATGACAGACGTAGGTTGACGGATGAATGATTGAATGAAAACATGAATGGATCCGCGTTACACATGACCTGTCCTGACGACTTCATGTGCCTGTCAGCCACACGGCTTATTGGATTCCCATGTGTCCCTTTTGTACACGAATCGCACTTTTTTGTTAGACTTTGTACACGAATCGCACCATTTTGTTAGAGTTTCATGGAGATACCGCTCGTTGGTTGAGGCCTCAATGTCCTTCTGGACTGATCTTGAAAGGTGAGCATCAGCGTTCAATTATTTGGAAAGCTGCTGCTTGAGACCCTGAAGTTTTAAGTCTCTGGGGGATACAGCATCAGATGTGGAACATGAGGAGGGCTTGCGGAAGAGTGCAATGCATCTGCTTAGGAAAGAAGGATTTCGCCGCCTGTTTGGAGGGAAACCAGGCAAATCAGCAAGCGAGTCCTTACGTGGCCTGAAGGTCCTGACGGTTCCTCTAGCTGAAGCCTTCAGCTGCATTCAGGACCAACCAAGCTGGTGCCGCTTTGCGGACCGTCCTTCAGAAGTGCGTAGCCACTCTGTTGTCCATGGTTCAATGTCGTAGTTTGGGTGTTCATGGATTCAGTGTCGTGTCTGAGCGTTCATGGATTCAGTGTCGTGGTTTGAGTAGCAATAAGAGTAGGAGGAGAAGGGTATCCTTTAAATTGTGTGGGTAAGCCACTACGTCTGCTCTCCTTTAAATCCTTTACCATATGCCTTTGTCCACCTTGATTTGTGCAGGCCTCTAACCCAAGATGGATGGCGGTCCTGATTTCGGACGATCTCCGTCAATCTTGATTTGTGTTGAGCTGACGGTGCTACCTAATGGACAGGATCACAATGCTCTGATCCCGCACAATTTGTGAGTTTCCCTGTCTCCTTAAGGGCAAGCTAAGGTATTCAACTTTGCATGGTCCTCTCCCATTTGGCGTTTTGGGCTACCTTATCACATGAACGACAAAGGATCAAAATAGGTACAGCTGGAGTCGTGTACAGCCGAGGAGGGCGTTCCAAGGCCTTGAGCATAGCTCCATTCGCTTGAAAGGCTCTATGTCTGCCGATGAGTGTCAGGCAGACTAAGACACGTAATCTTGCATCTCCTGCTGCATGCTAAAAGGGGATAAAAATGAAGTGTCCATGATATTGTCTGCACATGGCGAACGATGGGAGCATGTTCTTGTCAAAATAGGCCTCCTCCACTCCCTCTCCTTCCCGCCGTCTCTCTGTCGCGCCCCCCCCCCTCTCTCTCTCTTGTGTGCGCGCGCAATCATGTGAACCAGCAACCTTACGCTTAACAGCCCCTTGCTCTTTGGCTGAGCTGCTGAGAGCGTCTGGGGCAGCTTTGCCGCTCCGCGTTTGCTCTGGCTTCAATTATGTCAACCCACCGTTTTTCCATCCTTACTAGAGGTATATTTTGTTCTGTTTGATAATGCATGATGTGGAAATGGGCACACGTTTCTTTTTGTTGGGAGTGTCGGTGGGTAAATGGGCCAAATGCCGTGCTCTCTGCAGCTTACACATTTTCTTAAGCGTTTCCTCTTACTGCGATTACATCGAGTCAAAGGCAGATACAGTGAATTGCTCATTGCGATGCAGTCCTTACGTATCCAAAATCTGCTTCTTACATCGACAAGTAAAATGGTGCGGGGAGCAGCATCGACGTTAGCTCCTTCGCAGCCTGGTTCTTACATTTTCATGTCTGCTTTGCTGCCCGAGGGAGGGGTCATCAGTGTAATTGCTTTCACACAGGATGTAAAGCCGTTTTACTGATCTCCAATGTAACACCTTCCGATCGTCAGCGAAGCAAACATTAAAAATGTAAGAAGCAGGCATACTCCCCCCCCCCCCTCTCTCTCTCTCTCTCTCTCTCTCTCTCTCTCTTTCTCTCTCTCTCTCTCTCTCTGTCGCTCTCTCTCCCTCCCTCCCCCTCCCTCCCTCCCTCCCTCCCTCCCTCTCCCTCCCTCCCTATCTCCCTCCCTACTTCTCTCTCTCTCTCTCTCTCTCTCTCTCTCTCTCTCTCTCTCTCTCTCTCTCTCTCTCTCTCTCTCTCTCTCTCTCTCTCTCTCTCTCTCTCTCTCTCTCCCCCCCCCCCTCTCTCTCTCTCTGCACTAAGTGAGCATTGTGAGTGCAGGTGAAGCATTTGGTAAGAGAGATTGAAAATAGAGCCTGGTCTGAGTCAGAGGCGCCTGCAACATTGAATGGATTGACATCCGACAAGGACCCGAGGCTTCAGCAATCTAGGGAATCGGAACTTGCCAAGAGCCAAGAAGCGCCTAGTGCTGTTCCTGTGTATTTGGTGCCGAGCATATCAATCACCTTACCAACAAGCATGGGCCCTGTCCGCTTCCAGCCTGCCTTTCTCTCGTCTGACCAGTTGTCGGTCACATGGGTGAGTTACCCTTCCTCATCTGTCTAGCCGTGGTCTATACTTGGGTTCCACTGGTCTAATGCATCTGCCAGTTCCCAATGTCTGAATTTTCGGCTTACATCTGGTGGTTCCTGCTGCCCACCAAAGATTTTCTGGACCCAGGTTTGAATCGCACCAATAGTGTGAGGATAACCATGTTTTTCTGAGGTACTATCACCTGTGGTCTTTCCATCACCAGAGCGCGCTCCTAGGGAGACCTTATGTATGGGGCGTGGGGGCCGCTGCAGTCGGCTGTCCGAGCTATGGCTAAGGAATGGCAAATCCTGAAGAGGTCACGTTTGCGGCATCGCACTCGTCGGGAGATCGAGGCTGTTGGGGCACGCATTGTTGGTGAGCCCTGGCCTGTTGTTGAAGGACTGCCCCAAAAACAACACAATTTTCAGCAACCCAGTCAAGCAGTGCAGTTCCACTCATACTTTTCAAACCCAGTCTGCGGCTGCAAGGGCTGCAGTGCTGGCTGGCAATAGCTGCATTTTGGATGAGCATCAAGTGGGGTATGACATGAGAAAAAGCATTACTAAAGTGTCGTGCACGACGTATGGTATGATGAAGGGTAGGCAAACATATTTGGCATGCACCCAGCTGCTGGTTGGTAGTTGTTGACAAAGAACTTCCAAGAAAAGCAATCAGTGTTGCTTCCACTGAGAATGGATGATTCTGCGTCATGCCAGGTGTGGAGATGAGAAATGAGGAGAGCAGCGACCACAACCTTGATGATGATGGAGATCCTCCTGAGACGCAGGAGGTTCTTGAGGAATTGGGGGAACCGGTAGGTGGTTACCGTTGTTGACCTGTTGCACCGTGCCCTTGCTCTCACGTCTCCCCAAAAGTTCTGTACCGCCGCGTGTGCAGTGCGCCATGCTAGCGCACACCAACTCTTCCAGCGTGCCCCTTGCTTGTTCCACCCATGGACTGCTGTTTACACATCTAACACATAAGTGCACCTGACATTGCCGCTTTTTTGACTGGGACGAGTGCGTGTTAGCAGCAAATGTGATTGTGGATGTAGAGCTTAGCATAGGCATCTGTTTGGGGTTGGTCAAATTGGCACATGACGTACTGGCTGGCCACAGGGAGCAAATCGGAACAAAAGTGGAAGCCACTTGGTTCCCCGCCCAGGCATGATTGGCCTCTTTGGCACAGTTGCGCTTGGAGCTCTGGTGATGGCTGCGGACGTTGGAGAAATGCTTTGCTCCGTAGGGGATCACATTGCCTTTTCTACGCCGCTAGGTGTGGCCTGTAATCTCTTTCTTTGATGTTCTGAGCCCGCAGTCATCCTGGTTGGTCTGCACTGCAACACTGTTACCTGCACATGCAAATGCCTGCCTTCCGCTCAAAATAGAGTCTAGCTTGCACCCCAAATGCTTTCGCAAATGCTCCTAAATTGTTTAAATCATTTTATTGATCTCGGAGAATCTGGCAAATCGTAATCTTTGAATGCCTTAGGTAACTATCTTCTACCAGATGTTATTAATCGTATTATCAATTGCTTGATTTTGGAGTTGCCAGTCATTGCAATTTTTGGACCACTTTACCTGACTGTCTCCTATCAGGTATTATTAATAGTGTTAGCGTTTGCTAGATGTTGGAGATTCCAGTCACTGCAACTTTTGAGATCCTCAGGAAGTTGTCTTCCTCTGTCATTAGCATGCATGCTCCACCTTCTGAATTTCTTGTCCAGTTGGGCAATGAATATGCTATGACTCTGCAACAGCACCCTCGTGCCCGATGTGGGTGGCAGCAATGGTTGTGAAAGAGCATCTGAGAGGGCCTAGGGGTAAAACACATATCAAGCCTGCATGTAGGCTGAATGTTTAACCAACTCCAGCAGCTCAAGCTGCAGGTGCAATTAATCCCAATGTCTTCAGGGCTTCGATGTAATTCTCGAGCAGCAATGAATGGCAGTTTGAGCCATTGTTAGGACAGTCCAGGGGTTCGATTGGTCCTCCTTCTTCTGATGCCGTTAGTGTCTCTCAGCTGCTGAGCGTTCTGGGTGAGCCCAGCCCCGTTTGGCTCTGGCTCTCCCCTTTTTTTTATGCAGATCAAGGCAACGGGTGGTTTCCTTGAGCAGGACACCAGCTCTTGGGGGCACTGCCACCTACCATAAATGTGGAGACCATGCCATTGGCCTCATACATCCGGTCAGTGGACGATCACAATGCCTCCTACTTGGGCGGAGAGAAGCCGAAGTCAAAATTGTTGCCTCTGAAGTTGGACAGATGCCAATCGGACCCTCGCGAACCAGCAGAAGATGGCCCGCCTGATCTTGTGCCGGGGCCAGCAGCACTGGAAGGGCAGCAGGGGGACTGGTCTGGAATTTCAGAGGGCCCCCAAGATGGGGCATGGGATGTGGACTGGCGGGAGGTGAACGATGGGATGGTGAAGGGCATCCACACTATCCTACGCTCGTCCCTTAATGCTGTGATTGCATCGGTACGTCTGTGCTCCTCCTTCTGGATGGGGCTCAAGTCCTGTGGTACTGAGGGGGTGGAAGGCAACATGTTTTGAGAGCTGCAGTGGACTTTCAGGGGTTTGGGGCCCCACTGCTGTGAAGCAGCGCACGTCAACATGAAGGTCTGCCGCAATCAAGTTGGCAGGAGCCAAGATCAAGATTTCAGGGGAATTTTGAAGTGCGGCGCTTTACGAGGTGTAAGGTCATGGAAGCTGGCAAATTGCCTCCCCCCTCCCCCATGTCCCGGAGGGGTACCAACATGTCCCCCCTGTCACTGCTTGTCACCACTCCGAGTAGGAGGTCGACAATGCCTGATGAGAAAATAGTTCAACATCAAATGCATTTGCGGCATTTGCCCCTTGGTTCCTGTCTTGGCACAACCAGGGGAAATCAACTTCTCCTCACTCAAGTCACGAGCTCTCTATTGTATTGGTTCTGTGCAGATGGCCTGTAGTTCCCAGATGGAACATGAACCTTCTGGCTGTCATAGTGTTTGCGTCTAAGTATGTCAGACCAGCTTCTCAAGTCCCAAGTCCTGCTCCGTAGTGAAGTCTAGCATTGAAGCCCGGCACTGATGTGAGAGTCCACTGAGGGCAGAGGAGAAAGGCAACAAAAGCGGATTTGGTCATTTCAGGGCTGGATCTTCGAGACAAGTTAACAGTAGTCGAGGAGTGTGAGATTCTCTGAGAAAAGTCTTGGGGGTTGGGTAATTGCAGAGGCTGGGAATGCCGCATTCCTACCTGACATACTCTGCTGAGTTGATGAAGGGGTCGTCCAAGAAGGGGAAACTTCTTCGAGTCACTTTCAATCCTGAAGGTTCAGATCGAGAGCTTGTGTGCAAACTACAAGGAGGACCAGGGGATCTGGATCTTGATCAAGATATCTTCTTGGAGTTGGACTATGAAAAGGTAACGACGTTTCAACCCGTCCCTTGTCCTGGCAATCACGGATTTAGTCTGCCCGATGTCTGTGGTGCCTGCATACGTTCCTGGCTCAGGTGGCACACTTAAGTTTGGTGTTACAGCTCTTCACATGTGTTGGGGCAAGTGATCCAGCTCCTCTGCTTGTACTTAGTGCTCGACTGGTCAGTCCTCGCCGCACAAAGTCAAAAGTGGGAGATTGTTTCTGCTGAGTTTTCCTCTGTCATCGTTGTAGTAAGTGACTTTGAAGAGGAGTTGTATTTCTGATGAGGTTGAAAGACAGCACGCCTTGAGGGCCGAATAAAACAATAGACCCCTCTTCCGCCACTGTGTTCTACATGTTGCAAAGGATGTACCTTTCCCATGAAAGTTTCTTCTTCGACTTATATCATCCATTATGGATCACAAATCTGCAGGATGCCTTCCTACCATGTGGCCAAACATGCCCCCACCCCCAAAACACACACACACACACACACACACACACACACACACACACACACACACACACACACACACACACACACACACACAAAGACACACACACACACACACATTCACCCACCCACCCACACACACACACACACACACACACACACACACACACACACCACACGTACACACATGGGTACACACGCAGGCATGCATGCACAAGCGCGCGCAAACATGAAAACGGAGCAGTCGGTTACTGACTAGCGGCAGAAAACGTGTACGTGGGACCCATGATGTGTGTGTTCGACCTGTGGCAATGAGCTACACGCATATACAGAATGTCATTAACAGGTCCTATGGTTGGCCAATAAGGGGTGTCATTGGTGTCTATGTTGGCCATAGCACACCTTGGATCAATAACCTGTTTCTTGCAGGCATTTGGGTGGCATGCTAGGGGCAGCAAGGCTGGAACAAAGGCAGAAGAAGTGGTGGGAAAAGTCAGTAATGACCTGTATGACTCTGGACGTGGAGTCCTCTTGATCGGTGAAATAGATGTGGACCGTTCTGGAGCAACTTTGCCTCTTCCTACCTCTCCAATAGGGTTTGGGAATGGAGCCCGGCTGGCAAGTGCTTGATTAGCCCGGCCGATTAATGCAACTTCACATCCAAATGAGGCAATAGCAGGTTGTACTGCCGTTGGTGTGGCATGGTGCAGCTTATCCAGGTCCAATAGATGTGGACCGTTCTGGAGCAACTTTGCCTCTTCCTACCTCTCTAATAGGGTTTGGGAATGGAGCCCGGCTGGCAAGTGCTTGATTATCCCGGCCGATTAATGCAACTTCACATCCAAATGAGGCAATAACAGGTTGTACTGCCGTTGGTGTGGCATGGTGCAGCTTATCCAGGAATGCTGGGGTGGCCCATCATGCATATCTGCATACGACTGCGGTACTGCGTGTGCCATTTGACAATGCAGGTGTGGCAGGGATGCAGCCCGTGGCCCTAAGGAAGAAGTACAGGCTAGGAATATTTTTGTGCAGCGAAGTAAGGCAGGTAGAATGGAAAGGTCCCACGCCTGCCGGAAGACGTGAATCTAATCCGTATTGAACATAGGCAAAGTTAACAACACCAAGAAGGTCTTGCTGTGCTGTTCAAGTGTAGCTGCTTGTCGCAGCCTAACAAATGAAAGCAACTAGCACGAATGGAAAGCAGCAGCTGGGACATTTTGAGCTGTCCCTGCTGCTAACAGGCATAGTTGTGGTATTGAGGTACGGTGGCTAGGTACGGTAATGAGCGCTCCCTTTTGTCACAGGCACACAGGCAACGCTCTCCCAAGTTTGAGAAGCAGTATGAAGTCAGTCATGTTTCATTCTCAAGTAGCTGTAACATGCCATGGCTGCGATAAACAGCTGGCCAGAAAACCATGTGAACAGATGTGCACAACTCAACATGTTGCACACCTGTTTCGTTGTGACCAATATAAGCCACGACCAAGACTTTTGAGGTGTTTCGCAGCATGCCTGATATGCTGATGTGCTCGTGTGACACTTGCTAGCAAAAAGTGTGGCAGAACACTGTGGTAGCGGGGTGTGCGTCCTTGCCAGGCTGGTCCTCTCCAAAAGCAATGCTGCACAAATGGCTGGCCAAACCTCATAGCGAATTTGTGCACAAATTGTTTGAAGTTACCTGGGCAACTTCGGCCTCTTATGAGAGCTGGTGAGCCCACTGTATCAGCCTTTGTCAAGGCCTTGGAAGACTTTTATATAGCTTGTTAAGATTATTCGCATGCGTTGAGCTAAGAAAAAGAATCTACCTTGTGATGTGAAGCAGTAGTGGAACATGAAGTATCAGCACGACAGCGAGCAGGTGGTGCTCTATATCTATCATGCCTGGCAAATGTCATGTCTTTCTCGCTGAACCATTAGTGTTGCTGAGCAGATACGTAGAGTGCAGGCCCTGCTCAGGCATATTGCATTTACATATGGTACTTGGTAATCCGCCTTGGGTCTATCCCAGAGATGGCATCGTTTTTGAAGCAGTACCAAGACTCCAGCCAATGGACATACAAATTTGTTGGTTGTTTGTCTCCCCAGTAGGGACAAGTTGCGTCCCCCCCTCTGTGTGTGTGTGTGTGTGTGTGTGTGTGTGTAGGTGTGTGTGTGTGTGTGTGTGTGTGTGTGTGTGTGTGTGTGTGTGTGTGTGTGTGTGTGTGTGTGTGTGTGTATTGGATGGTGGGTTTTTGGTGGTTGGGGAGGGGGGGGGGTGCATTGTGTTGCCTTCCTGTGACCGTGTCACCTTCAGGAGGAAGATCACCTTCACGTCGCTCCTAGATCTGCAGTAGACAGAGGTTGGAGAAAAAAGTCATTCCTCGCGGAAGAACGGAACAGAAAGCCTTTACTTCAGTATCTAATGAAAAAGATAAGTGCGTGTCAGAGACTTGTTTGGGTCAAGAGATCATGGAGTTATTCCAGACAGTGTCAACCTGTAGCTTTAACACCGCAGACCTGAATGCTAGCAGCGTGAGCAGTTTAAGGGCTTGTGTTGACGTGTTCTTCTTTGCTAGAATTTGTGAGGGAATCCTTTGCCTTTGCTAATGTTCAACCATGGTGGAGACATAATCTTGTTACAGCAACAGGACTGTTAGAAATACTTGCTGCAAGATTTAAGCTGTATTTGCCAATGAACGTGATCCGTGTCAACTTCTATAAAGTTTCAAATGCAACTGTAGATGTGTATGCCACCGATTTTGCAGCTGCTCATAGTTTGCATTCCCTTGAAATGCCAAAACTTGCCAAATGTGTGCTCGACGCTGGCTCACACCCCCCCTCTCCCCTCCCCCCCCTCCCCCCCCCCTCTCTCCCTCTCCCTCTCTCTCTCTCTCTCTCTCTCTCTCTCTCTCTCTCTCTCTCTCTCTCTCTCTCTCTCTCTCTCTCTCTCTCTCTCTCTCCTCCTCTCTCTCTCTCTCTCTCTCTCTCTCTCTCTCTCTCTCTCTCTCTCTCTCTCTCTCTCTCTCTCTCTCTCTCTCTCTCTCTCTCTCTCTCTCTCTCTCTCTCTCTCTCTCTCTCTCTCTCTCTCTCTCTCCTCTCTCTCTCCTCTCTCTCCCCCCCCCTCTCCCTTTCCCCCCCTCTTTCTCACTCCCTCCCCCCCCCCCCCCCCCAACACACACACACATTGAGGAAAGCAGCAGTAAGGGCAGGTCACAGACACAGACATTAGGCAGAGGCACAGCCACACAGTTTCTTGAACTGGTCGCCTTACCACTCGAGCGCTATGCCTCATGAACGACTTGTTCCTGAGTTGCAAAGTATCAGGAATGGTGCCCAAGCCAATAGGTATCCAGTCCCAACAGCAGACTGCAAGACTGGCCGTCCACAAGCCCATTTGGAGGGTGTAATTGTGGTAATGAGGGTGTAAATGTGTTTACTTTTTCCTTTTAAATGACGAACAGCGCGTGATGGGCCATCACTATGTACGTGGTGATGAACACTGCAACAGTACACTTTTTCACCGGCAGGACCGATGACGTACACCGGGTCGTACCGGTATTGTACCGCGAACGTTCGTACGTACCCCTGGGATAGGCACCCAAACTGTTTTCCGTACGTGGAGGGAAAGTGCACGACCAAGTTAGTCCGACCAACAGATTCCACATGCAGCCTCTGCAGGAATAATTGCCTGATGGGCGGCTAAGGGCTATGCTTTTCTGGCTCGACAGTACTTTCAACAATGCGTCCCACTTTGAAAGCCCAGGACCTCGAGACGCTCGGCCTGTCACAGATCGAGCGGGAGAGGATCGAACGCATTGCACTGAACAAGGAAAAGCTTGATCAATGCAAAGTTCAATTGGCAGCAGCTGAACTAGCAGCTTCAGCTACCCCTAGGTATGTGCGAAACCCATGGGGGCCCCAAAAGTACATCGATTTCCGTCGGCTCTAGGTCGTTGTTAACGCTCACCCATGAGGGAGAAAGGGGAACGTAATTTGTGTTAATACGTCTGGTATTCCCTCGTTATTTTCACGTTCCAATAAAGTGATACTTGTAAGCGCAGGGCACGAACAATGAAGATCTTCCGAGCACGCAAGAAGATAGATGGAGCCTACGAAAGGCGTATTTCGATGCGGTGAGCTGTTGACCTTATTATTAAACCATTCGTACTCCTAAATCAGGGTTCAAGTGTGCTATTCGTTCGTCAAAAGTTGTTGAGGTTTGCGACAGTTGTCTCCTGTGTACCTCGATCCGGCGCTCCAAAGACAGGGTAGATTAGGCTCCAAGTGGACATGAAAAATGGAGAGTGAAGAGTGGCTACCAAGTCTCAGGATCTGTGGCTTCCACCAAAGGGATGCTGTAAGGGGGTTAAAGACGAAGGTTTTAGAAATAAGACAAGTCAAGAGCAAAAGAAAGAAACTTGGCCCTACATCTTATACATGAAATTGCTACTTAAAGTTTGTCGTCACTGAGCTTGTACTCTGTAGGAGTCGCAACAAGCCAGCCCCAAAGTATCGTGACGTATTTGAGGTGGAGGGCCGCACAGTGATGAGAACAAAGGCGGCATCTCGCAAAAGGTGAGACCAAGGGTCTTCTTGGATCCGCCTGTTATGCTCTATGGCTTGTCAACCAAGATCTCTGATGGTCATTGGCCCTGGAACGTGTAGTCAGTCACAGGAGGAATACCTGCATTCAACCATTGTAGTAAGGCATTACAACACCAAGACTCGGCCAGCAGGCCCTGTTTCGAGGTCTGCTGTGCCACCAACAATGCCGGGTCTCTATAAACACATTTCTCCAGCCTTTGGTAGCCGCTGTGCAGCATCAAAGTCACAGTTTTTGAGATCGACTGACTGCAGCAACGCCAGTTATATTCCCATACAAAGCTACATAGGTCCTCAGCACAATAAAGTGGAACATCATTCAAGATCCAACCATCTGGGTTAGACTCTGAACTGAGACCTCACTTGATATTTTAGTGAACCTTTGGCCTCAATCTGGCTGCAAGGAGTGGCCTTTGATACTGTGGAATTCCATTAGCGTTTGTGACATAATCACAACGCCTCTACCTGCTCCAATTAAATAAAGCTAATCTAAAGCTGCATAAGTCCTGGGCACGTTTATGATGCATGCACACATGGGCTCATGGGGAGGGAAGTGACATTATAAGCTACGTACATATAGGATCCATGCACTCTTTACGATTTTATGTTTAATAACGTTTCATGTAGGTCTTGTTTTTCTGAGACCCCCTACCCTCCTTCTGGGTAACTGTTTTTCAAAGGAAGTATGGATCTGCAATACATCCTTGAGCCTACCTGGTAGCCTGTAGGCCACCAACTGCATCGACGTGGACTGGAGCCGCCTGCAGTTTGGATGCAATGGAGGCAGCTCGTCAAGCAGCCCGGGGCAAGGCCGAAGGCATTGGACACAGCGCTTTTGTTAAGGTTCATATTCCTTCTTCTTTCAATGCTAATTGGAAGGAAGGAAGGAATATTACATCCAGGGCCAGCCACTAGGGCTGAAAAGGACGGCAATACAATGAATGACCCATGTCTAGCCAACTAAGGTCGGACAGCACCTGGGAGAGTTAGAGAGCTCTAACCACAAATTTGGCAACCCCTTGAAGGTCTTCTTGCCTCATTAAGGTTTTGTACAGATCAACTCCTTTGTTGAAAGAGATGCATAGGCTTGGGTTCATGCCGTCTGGTTTGTTCTAACAACTGATCCTGTCCACTTCAAGCAGTCAGTCTCATGGATTTGCTAGCGATCTCATACATGGTCAATCTCCCCTGAATTGTAGTAACAACTGACAAGAGGAATGGACCCCCTCCCCACCGCGCCAAAAGCCAACTCTCTTGCTGATCCCACCCCGTGCTCTCTGCTGCTGCCCCTACTTGTACTCTCTACATAAGGCCTGTCTCCTCTCGTGCATTTTCCTATATTCTTTTCCTGAACAACTCAGGTGTGAAGAGGGGCATGTTCAGGATATGCTGCCAAGCCATGTGTCTGGAGGCTTCTGGCTTCAGGCGCCAATGGACCTATTCAACATTCTTGGCTGGAAAGACAAGAGAAGCATATGGCTGCGCTCCGTCTCTGACACGCGGTCACGTGAACCTGACTACGAGTACTGCGGTGATGTAGCCCGCCGGGAGTGGGAATGTGTGTGGCTCCCCAGGCCTCCAAATGGGGCTGGATTGTCTGGTGGCTGGCGTGGCTTCTCCCTAGATCATGTGGGTGCCTCTCTGTCACTGCTGAACCGCATGGAGTTACAAAACCGTAAGATCTTCGTGTATGTACTGATGTATTCTGCAGCATGGGGAAATTGAGGTCCAAATATGAGAAATTACTGCTTCTGTGTCTCTGAGTTGCTTCCAATTACGCAAGTCAGCTTGTCCTTACCCTGCAGTCCTTGCTCCTGATGGGAAACCATGCTTTCCGCTCTAAGGGGAAGGTCTGGGGGCACTGCAGGAACTAACGCCCAATGACTCATTGGTCTTTGAAGTTGTAGCTGACCAGGCCAGGGAGAAGTTGTTGCAGGTCTACATCTTCAGGTACAGAATCAGAAAGCACAGTCGATGCCTTGACATGTCCCTGTCACTAGGCTACCCCAACAGCAATAAATGGGACTTGCATGGACAATGGGCTAATTTCGAGTGCCAAGGTCCAATATAAATCCGTAATAGTTTTGGCCTCTTACCCATATCATGCCCGCCAGCTCCAACCCCCTCGGGTTCCAACTGCAATGTGTCCAACAGCTAGTCATCTTCTTCTTTTCAGCTGAATCCATTGCAAAGTCATGGTGCAAAGGACTCAAAATGATGTCCTTGAAGATTCCATTGTTCTCACTCGCCAGGCAGTAGGGCTTAATGCGTCAGCAAGTAACCTTGTTTACCATAAAGTATGTTTATGTAAGGCCCACTGTGTAGTAGATGCTGGACCCTCAGCTGTTACTGTTGAAAGATTGGGTTAGGATCGGCACATCTGCCCAGAGGTACAAGGTACGGGTACATGATATAAAGCAGCAAATGTTTTCTTGCGTTTGCATTTTCAACTGTGTTCATAGCAGAAGTGTTATAGGAATTGTTACTTTTGCTACTCACACAGGCTTTCAGTCCCCAACGAAAGTTACTATTGCTATTCAAATTTGATGACGCATTGTGGGAGGCGTGTCCAAAAGCTCCTTTTAAACCTGGCCAATCCCTGGTGAACCCTATGTGGTGCGGGTGAGTTTGACATTTGACATTCCTGTCTGCTATGTGTCTCCAGGGGTTGGGATTTTGAAAGTAGCCTGGATTGCACCACACAGCGGAATGGGACCCAAGGAGATGTACTGCGGGGTCCTGGCTTGGAGTCCAGCATAACGGTTTCATCCTCAGAGACATCCAGCTTCAAGTCTGAGAGTGATGCAGATTCAGAAGTAAGCTGTGACTCAGATGTGTACCTGAACTCAGACATAGAGCTTAAGGGTCGCAAGGCAGCCCAGCGCCGTTCAGGCAGGGTACCACCCACAAAGGCCGCCGCCTCAACTGCTGCTCCGCCTCAAAGCGCGTGCAGGAAGCGGAAGGTGGAGAGCCTGGCTGAGGTGCAGCGGGTATCCAAGGGTTCTGGATCTGGAATGCCCGTTCAGGGACAGGCGTCCCAAAAAAGACTACGGGGCGATAGTGGGGCCTCTGGAAGGGAGAGAGGGCCTCTCTCCCATATCCAGCAGGAGCGAGTATCCAACCCCATTGTGGGGCAAGCAGCAAATCCAGCTGCTGCTTGCCAGCAAAAAGCTGCTGGAGGTGTGTTGAACCTGATGAAGAAGGGTCGTGCTAAAAGTAAGCCGGCAACCCAAGCAGCAGCTAAAAATGGGAATGAAGCCAGCCGCTCGAGGGGAAAGCCCGCTGCAGCCGCGAAGGAGGCCATGCACCATAAAGGTCAAGCTCCAGCCCTGATTAGAAAGCCCAGTGTGCAGGTCAACCCACCAGCCTGCCCTACTATACGGCCGAGGAGTGCAGCTGGTGGGGAGAGTGTTGGAGTCAACGGGGCCACAACAGATGGTGGAATAACACCGCCCCCGCCTCTGTCTCGGCCTGCTTCAGCGGCTGCTGGCCCGCGCACACCGGCTCCATTGGCTGTTTGCTCTGACAGGCGTGTTGCCCAGAAAAAGACCCGCCGCCCCACAAACAACACAACCGGTCATGTGGGTACATCGGAACCAGATCCTCACCACAAAAATGCAAGTTCGCTACCCTCCTCTCGTAACGTGCCCTTGACAACCCCCACATCAAGCAGAAGCTCGGATGCCAACAAGGGCCAAACAAGCGATGGGTCCGATGTTGAGGACCTGCAGAGTGGGTCAGCATCAGATCTGGACCCAGAGACCTCTAGCGAGGGTTCAGAGTGCAGCAATGAGTCTGATGCGGACCTGGCTGATGGAGCAGGGGCTCAGCTCCCAGCGGAAGGGTGGGCACCAAAGGGAAGCATGTGGAACATTGCCAATGGTAGCGACCTTCCAAGAGGATTTGTGTTTGTACTCGGACTGGATCCTCCTGATGCTGATTGTTGCTCTGCCCTTCCTGGTCCTCAAGCAGATGAAGCAATAGCAGCGGGATCAGGCAGTGGGCACCATGACGGTGAAATAGAAGCGTGGCGGGTCTGGAGAAAGCGTTCAGAGATCCCGGCCCTGACGTTGGAGTACCTCATGGTCCGTGGAGGCTGCAGGCCCAAGAAAGCCCGTGCTATTTCCAGAGCTATGGCAGAGAAGGCTTCAGAGGCCTGCGCTCAACAGGACAAACCTGGGGGGAAGCGTATGCAGAAGGCCGCAGGTAATACAAAACCCAGCGGCATGGGCTCAAAGGCGCCTGCAAATAGTGGGGCACCAGGCAAGGAGGCCAAGAGCAGGCAAACTGGAAAGACAGTTGCTGCCAAGACTTTGCAACCCCCCAGTGCTAAAGGAAGGAAGGGAGCCTCTGTTGCTGTGCCTCGCTCCAAGCGCAAGGCTCCTTCTGTGGTTTAATCTAGCAAAGGGAATGTGGACAGCCCTTGCCGCTGGGGCATTGTGGCCCCGAACAGCATCCCAGGTCAAGATTTTAGGATAGGCTGTTCCTGGTGTTTAACACACTGCTCTTGGTGGCAGGAGAACCTGTGGGATGAGCTGGATCTGCTTCAAATGGGGGTAAGACTTCGGACAAAGTAATTTTGATAGCCCAAGGGGTAGTCTGATCTCACTCCATCAATATCTGGAATACAGTTGCGTTGCCAGTTGCAAAATCCTTAAGAAAGAATAAGGAAGCGTTGTTCCTGATGTCCTGTGCATCGAGGATCCGAGGGAATAAGAATGCTGGTGGGCTTTCACGCTGTCACTCCAGCTTTTTCAGCATGGAACAGTCACTTCTTTCCAACTCCATTTTGAGGTCTCGAGCCGCAATTTGGAAGGGTCTGATATTCAACTCAGCAGCTTGGAAGGGTCCCTGCACTCCCGCAGATTATTCATTATAGATGGGTTGTGTCTGAGAATTGCACCGTTGTAGGCTTTCTATCGCCTCAGGTTTCCTGTCAAGAACCCCGAAAAGGCCCATACATGCGACTCTATTCCCTCACTTGAGAGTACTCTCCCTTCTCATTCGGTGGTGGCCACAATGTTGTGAGAAAATCTGGGAGGATTGTGTCTTTGCGATTGTACGTGTTTTGAAATATGTTGATGCAGCATGCACGAAGTATGGGAGGCTTATTATTCATCATGTATCGTATGACTTCATTTGCTGGAGTCCAGAAAATTTTATTTTTCCCCCTGAATGCAGGCTGTGGCTTCTGATGCAAGAGCTTGAAACCCTCTGGTGGCAAGCTCAGAGAATAGCTAATAAGATGCATAGAGCAATCCTACGGTACATCTGTTACAGTATGCTTGCCACAAGGTCATCACATGCAATTTAGTTCTCGAAGTCACTCCATCATTCGAGAACTTAATTCGTGTGGCTTCAGACTGTACATAGTTCATGCATGTGCATCCTTGCTCGGCACTTCTGAACAGCATAAGACGTTCCATGAAAGTTGCAGACGGGTGTATGAGAAAAGAGATGGGGCAGTGCGCTTACGTGAGTGAGGGGACGGAAAATGTTTCTGCGATTGGAGAAGAGTTGATGTATTACAACGTAAATCTTGTTGCTCTGTCAGGTAATATAGAATAGGTTTTGAGGTTGGCACTTGAGTCACCAAGCTAGCTTGAAATGGGACTTCATGCTTCGAGTGACTGGCATGTACATTTTGCACTGTGTGTTTAGACGAACACAGAGTCGGTGTTGCGGACCCAGTTTCTGCTGTGAGGCCTCCAGCTTCAAGTTCCCGTTCCATTAAAACCTTTTTGTTGGAAATTACGTCCGTTGTAATGAGTCGGGCTTGATGCCAAGGGTTTCTGTCCTTCAAAGTAGTACAGAATTTTAGACATCGTCGTTGTCTTCCGATGCGTAAGTACACGACCTCAACACGAAACTTTTTTTCCCTGTGTGTGTGTGTGTGTGTGTGTGTGTGTGTGTGTGTGTGTGTGTGTGTGTGTGTGTGTGTGTGTGTGTGTGTCCTCGCGCGCACATGTAAATGCACACGCATTCCCCCCACCCCCCTCCGACATGTATCCACATCACTTTCAGGGGTGCCGTGGGCCATATTAAGCAACCCTCTGTTCCAGTTGCATAAAGAGGTCATTGCTTGTTTGATTAGAAGGGCGCAGCATGCGTGTGCAAACCCATCTTGGGCTAAGCTACGCAGCGCAGAAGTGAGCCTTTTGGGTTGTTACATAGTTGGGGACGACATTCAAACGTGTACTTGGTGCACATGTATAGCTTAGAGCACCGCTATGTGGGGATCAGGGTGGTACACGCGAAATATTACCTCCGCTTCGAGGTTTCCGGGGATTTTTCGATAACCCGATGCGTACCCGAGGGTCTAAAGCACAGTGATTGGTCTCCAGGGGTGACGCTCGACTCGCAAATCTTTGCTATGCATATGCCACTTCGGCAGATTGTTACATGGACGATTAGTAATCTAGTACAGAGATGGGCAGGCAGCGGCCGAGCGCATTATGGAGCCACAGTATACCAAAAATAGATTGGGCTCCACAACTGTCCCTGTAAATTGAAGTCGTGTCCCTGAACCTAGTTCCCAAGCAACGGACCCTATAATGCAATTGTTTTGCGTTACCAACGTGAACCTGCCTAGTGTGGACTGCAGTTGCAACATTCAAGAAGCCTTTTGAGGGCCCCTTAAACCCTACATACCTTGATGTCCGTCAACAAGGGAGCCATGACCTCCACGTTTATTAACACAGTAGGTGAATAATGTCCTCCAGATGACCCTGACCAAACATGTCAGTGGCACTATAGGCATTGTAGTCAAAGAGTGCATTGGGCAGCCACATCAGCTGAACGTCCTGTCTTGCTTTTGCCGGGTTCTGCATGTCATCTTATCATTTGAGCTGCTTCTGTAGTAAAGCACATTCCCTGTCAGTGGGACTGTCACCCCTCGCCAGGACATAGGTGAGTTGAGTATAGCATGTGAGGGCGTGCATCCTTCTTGGCCCTGCTCCGCCCTACCCCCGGAGGCAGGCTTAAAGAAGGCCCACGCGTCTGCAATGGCCCACATCCGCAAGTGTGCTTAAAGAAGGCCCACGCGTCTGCAATGGCCCACATCCGCAAGTTCGCACTGTTATGTCGAAAGAAGTCGGCAGAACTTTCCAGCAGTCCTTGGGGAACCTTCACTTATTGCACAGGCTTCCACATTCTGTAACATGCAGCGAAATGTATATATGCGTCACTTCTATGCAATATAGACACAGTATCATGAAGTGCACAAGCGTATACCCAGGCAAAGCTATCTGCCAGATGGTGTCAAGTCAAAAGCAGCTTTTAGACCCTTCCCCTTCCAATGAGCGCCACACTCCAAGGGGGATATAGTCTTTTCTGGCTTGTTTGTGCACCACCAATGAAACCAGATTCGGACATCGCAGAATGCTTTGAAATCCTGGTCAACATGTCACCCTCTGCTGAATTAGGGTACAGGTTAGAAAAAACCACCCTCCCACTGGCAAGTTTAGATGTAAGCAGGCCTCGGGGCTCTTCCAATGATGATTAGCGGTCATGTGAATGTGCAAGACTTCTTCCTCTAGCACGAAATGCAGAGGAGCACATTTCCAGAGCTTGCCTTTGCATCTTTTCACCTAAGCATGAGCTGACGTCTACTTCCAGACAATGCCGCAGATTACGCTTTAGGGTGGCAGCGACAGCAGCTTCACTTTAAGCTCACCACTGCTGACTCGTAGAAACTACAGGACGCCTTTCCCAAATGAGTTTACACAGTGGGAGGGACTTCTGTTGGTAGCATCTTCCCAATTTAAGGCAGAAGATGCCTAATACTATGAGCAAAGCTCCCAGGACGTCAAATCCATACAATTTGGGGCCCCTCTGCATATTCCGAAGCTAAAAGTATCTTCGTTGAGACTGATCACCTTGACAGTATTGAACACGTACATGTCAAGACAGTTTATCCAATAAGACGGGGTGCAGGATAAATTATCTTCTCGTGCCCACAAGGGAGACGTCTTAATTCCTTGCCTACTCCATTTACTATTTGTAGCCGCAACAAACAAGGTCAAATTCTTTTGGCGTGTCTGCAGTCAATCTGACATGCCTGACTGCCTCATTACAACCGCTTAGAACACGCATTCATTTAAGGTTGCCTGGGGAGGCCTGGAAGCCTCTGATCCTTTCAAGATAGTTCACGGTCAGAAACCTGCTCTCCAGTTTCTCAAGAGGCAAGTATAAAGTTCGCGCACACTCAACTAAAGCAACTGAGTATGAAGCTGCGGAGTGCCAGCAATATCTAGGCCTTAAGAAGGCACTTGACCAACACAGTCAGGCACCTCAAAGCCTGAAAACGGCAATATCTGAAACATATGGAACGAAGCACCCACATCCAGGGGCAGCTGCCGCAACTGCGCACCAGAGGCAAATTCAAGGATGATGTTAGGTGCACAGCCTCATTTGTCGTACCTTATCGCTTCTTCAAAAACACAACATGGGACCTTGCATCTGGTGCAGGTCCGCACATTCCCCAAGTCTCCGGATCCCCCCTTCCACAGCCCAAGAATGGGGGGAAGGGCAATTCTATTTGGCCAGCACAAGGAAACAGAAATAGCCGCACTAACAGCAATTGAAAACACGCCGTCCCTGCTCAAGCACTGGGAACCCCCGCGGGGGCCCGGGGGGGGGGGGGGAGAGGAGCAATTTAATCCACTGGCCAGTTGTTCCGTGGCCCTGTGGAACATTTTCACAGGGCAAAAGAAATCGCCGAAATCTAGGGCTCTCTCCCACAATTCAATATATTCAGTCGACAGCCGTGACATCGTGATCAAGGCTTCCCTAAGGCGTGCATCTCAGCAAACAGCCGCAGCGTACAAAGACACGGCCCTGATAAGCAACGTCGGGCCTGGTGCTGCTGCAAACATGAGCAAAATGTAAGCGTGTGCTATAACAGGCACACACGGGAATAATGGATGTGAAACATACATACTTCAAGGCCTTAAGGCCAAGCTGGCCTTAGCTTCCGCAGTGGCCAATGTCTAGTAAAGCCTAGACGCAGTAGGAAGGCGTTCAAAGCATCATTCTTGAAGCGCCTGCGTAATCTGCTGGGGATTCTTTTCGGTTGTGTTCTTTTAGTCGAGACCACATTGGCCACCAGCCCCAATACAGCAACTCTGAGATCTTCTTTGCTTTAGATGTCAGGCTCCTCACAATGATGACCAATGCATACTCAATCAGGCCACCAGATGTCTAGGCCTATTCCCAAAATTGGAATATCAAAATCGTGCAGCACAAGTACTATTGCAATACACTTACGCCAAAAAGCACTCGTGCAATACACTTACGCCAACAAGCACTCGTGCAATACACTTACGCCAACAAGCACTCGTGCAATGCAACTACGCCAACAAGCACTCGTGCAATACAACGACGCCAACAAGCACTCGTTCAATACAACGACGCCAACAAGCACTCGTTCAATACAACGACGCCAACAAGCACTTACGCAATACAATAACGCCAACAAAACCATGGACAAGTCGTCCGGCCTCTGTCAATAGGCACCTTCCAAGTGGCAGAGGTTCTCACATGCTCCCACCCAGCCACACGCCTCACACATGCGCCCGACGTAAACCCAAAAGCGGCGCCTTGGGGCTGTGTCAGAAAGAAGGCTACCTTGATACCATAGAAGGGCTCCTCTTTTTTCAACCAAGAAAAGTGGCTTATTGGGGGGGGGGGGGGGGAGGATCACAACTTCATCAGGTTGAATTCTTGAAATTGAATTCGTCTCTTCCAGGATCCTCTCGGAAGAAATCAAAGATGTGATTGCTGACAGACTCTCGATGACCCCAAAAATGATTAGCCCCTGTTTATTTACCACGAGTTTCAAGCAACTGCTGCACTACGAGAGGATCCGCCAGAGTAGTCAGGTCTCCCAGCTCGTTCTCCTGCTTTGAGGCAATCTTCCGCAACACGCGCCGCATTATCTTCCCCGACCGGGTCTTTGGCAGGCCTGCTTCAATCATCCAACAAGGGCAAGCTAAGCACGAGAAGGTATCTGTCAGCACAAAAATCCTAGTATATTGTACCCGTCACACCAAACTCTGGAAGTTCCCAAAATGCCCCACCCAAAAGGAGCGGCGTGCTGCACAATTCATACAGCTTCAAAGCTTCCTGTCGAGCTGGCCGGTCATCGTCAACTACAGCAATGGGCATGGCCATGCCGCATCTCTCACATGTTGGCGTGGTTAACTGTCAAAGTTTTTCAAGCTTAAAAACCCACACGCTCCACATGCCCAGGCGCCCCCCCCTCCCACCTCCCCCTTTGAGAAAAATGTCTCCAGCAGAAGATGTTTTCCTTAGAAAGGGTCTGTACAATATTCGTGAATTAGAGCAAGGGGGTAAGGGGGAATGTAGGAGTATAGAAGCCTTGTCCAAGATGCTCCTATGCTTCTACGCCCCCCCCCCCCCCTTGCTCTCAACCCCCCTCGAGACATCTCACCCAACCCCTCGTCCATTGGTCCGCCTTCAGAAATCTATCGTAACCACCCCGCACAAGTCTTCACCACCCGGCACAACTCTCCACGACCCCGATGTGGCAACACAAGGAACGCACCAGGAGCAAAGTGCAGAACGTCTGGAGCAGCAAAGGAGCCGATCAGCTCACGCACGCTGTCCGCCAACTCCTTTTTCACGGCAGGGCCCCACTCGATGCCATCATGCAGGGTCACAAAAGCGTAGATGCCCTGCCCCTTTATCTTGTGCTCGATCCTGCAGCCCCCCACAGCTACAGCCCGTCAGTACAGGGGCCAATACAGGAGTTCATTACAGGAGATCAAATGCAGGGGCCCAAGCACAGTATGCTGGAGTCTCACATCTGGCTACCTCTACAAGTACCCTCTCCGTCATGTTGCACGC
>MVGU01001366.1:40000-60000 GCA_002005505.1 Botryococcus braunii | reverse complement strand
TGTACATGTGTGCGTGTTTGCGTGCGTGGCATGCCTGGGTGTGTGTTCTTGCATATGCGCATGGGTGTGTGCGTTTTGGTGTGTGTGTGTGCGATAGTTCCAGGAAAAGGGCGTCAACACATACAGTCACAGATGCACTGCTCGGTACTGCAAGGTCGGGGAGGGTGTCACCGGTAGTGTGAAGAACGCCTTTGGGGTTGCCAGTGGAGCCGCTGGTGTACAGCAGGAACAGGGGCTCCTCAGCGTCCATCCACTCGACAGGGCATGTGGGGCCCATGGGCGGTACCACCTCGTGGTACCAGATGTCCCGCTCCTTCTGCCAGGGCACCTTGCTTGCCGCTACCGATGGGTGGTCCAGCACCAGCACTTTTCCCACCTTCGCTCACCCACAGCATCACGAATAAACCCTCCAGGGAACACACGCCCACTGAGACAGACACGCGCACACGCACACACACACACGCACACGCATCAGAGAAATGCTCCTTGCTCACTTCCCTCGAGCGCTGATTTTCTGCATCCATGGGAGGCGCTGATTTGCACCTTCCGCGCCTCCCAAGAATGCAGAAATCAGCGCTCGAGGGAAGCGAGCAAGACATGAGATGGCTTGGAAAAAGCAGCGATATTCACTTTGGGACCAGGGCAAGCATTGAGACTGTTTGGAAAAAGGCACAAAACAGCGCTTTGGGAAGAAAAGTGAGCTGAAGAAATCGCTTGGAATGTGACGCAAGGCATCGTTGGGAACAAAGCGAGTAGAAGAGATCGCTTGGGAAGAGGGGCTTTGGGAAAGGAGACGAGGGGAGGAATAGTATATTCGGCTGGAAGGAAAAGAAAAAAAAAAAGCTGTAAAAAACAGCGAGAAGCGGTCGGTTGGAAAATTTGAAACGAGGGGCAAATAATCGCATTTACAAGGGAGTGAGTAGAGGAGGTGAAGAGAAGGTAGAAGGGATGAGAAGAGCAAGTAGACGAGGAGACCTTAAATCCCTGTGAGGCAGCCAAGTCACAGGCCTTGTCGGCAATGCTCTTTAAACCGAAGGACTTCTGGCCTCGCCATCCTCCCGTGGCTGTGATCAGCACTTTGCACCTGCACCCCTCCGCAGCTCCCTTTACCATCAATTGTGGCCTGCCCTCCCCAGCCCGCCCCCATATCCCAGGCCCTCATGGGGAGTTGTCAACATGTGGGGCTTGTCAACACTGTGGGGGCCGTCAACGTGTGGGGGCTCTCAACATGTGGGGGTTGTCAACATGTGAGTGTTGTCAACATGGCGGAACATGTGGGGGTTGTCAACATGTAAGTGTTGTCAACATGGGGGAATCGCCAGCATGTAGGGGTTGTCAGTATGTGGGGATCTTCAAACCATGATTAAGGAAGACAGAGTGACAATGTCAGCCCCTACTGCCTGGAATGCCTGGCACCAGGTTCTTCCAGAATATACTTTTCACTTTAATTACGCAAATTTGACCCATCAACATCGAAAAAATTGAATGCAGCATTAGATACAACAGTAAAGAAGTTGCCCTCCAAGGATCACCTTCAGCCTGCTCCATTCAGTTCAGGTTGTGAAAAGACAAGGAGGCATTGGAAGCAGTACAGGTTGTGGAAAGATGAGGAGGCACCGGAAGCAATACCGGTTATGGAAAGACAAGGAGGCATTGGAAGCAGTACAGGTTGTGGAAAGACAAGGAGGCATTGGGAGCAGTACAGGTTGTGGAAAGAAAGGGAGGCATTAGACGCATATCTCAGATGAGATCGGCCTATTGCTACACAGCAGGTACCTCTTGCTTGTGGCCGGTGTTTTCAAGAGGGCAGGCCCAGGGCATCAAGGCAACATCATCACATCACATCCCATCCCATCCCATGCCATGCCATCCCATTTTAACACATCAAGGGCCAACAGGTGAAACAATGCTTCAAAGACAGCTCGACTGCGAATGCATTCTCACTCGCTTGGCTCGCTTGTCTGTGACACTGCCCTAACACAAATAGCATTTCTGGATGGAGAGAGAGAGGGAGAGAGAGAGAGAGAGAGAGAGAGAGAGAGAGAGAGAGAGAGAGAGAGAGAGAGAGAGAGAGAGAGAGAGAGAGAGAGAGAGAGAGAGAGAGAGAGAGAGAGAGAGAGAAGAGAGCGCGCGCGCGTGCAAGCTTTTGGGAACAAGTACCGGCAGTCAGTCATGCGCTGCGCGAGAGCTTCTGCCGAGAAACCGCCGAACACAACCGAATGTACAGCTCCAATCCGAGCGCAGGCAAGCATTGCTATGGGCAGCTCGCACACCAAAGGCATGTAGATAGCCACCGCATCTCCCTTGCGCACTCCGCTCTTTTTCAACCAGTTGGCCTGCACTTGGACAAGCCCACTTGTAAAAGTCTTGAACAAACTGCTTCATCTGATAAAGAGATGGTTTGAAAGAAGCATATCTCGTAGGAAAAGTGCTAGAATCAAGTGCTTCATCAGATGGGAAACTATCTTGCAGAAAAAAATCTAGAGTGAAGTGCTTCAGCCGATGGCAAAACATCTGGCATGGCTTGTCCCCCCCCGTCACCACACAGCTTGCATGGGCTTCCCAAGTCGTGCCCTTGCTTTGCCCCTGCTGGCCTTGCCTTGCGCCCGTGCTTTGGTGCCACGTACACCTCGTTCACAGCCAGCCTGCCTGCTGTTGTAACAACATGACCACGACCCCGAATGGGCAAAGGCAAATGGCACCTTCCATTGCAATGCTACATTGCAATGCTACGGCCACCTTCTGCTAGGTGAACATGCTCCATTGCAGTCCACAAAAGTAAGAGGTGTTTGGGTCATGATCGACAAGTGTGGCGTGTATACGTGCTGGTAGGTGTCTCAAATGTGCCCCTGGTGCCACGAGCGGAGAGAAGGGAAGAAGACACACGAAGGATAGGGCATGAGGTGGTTGCCATCCCTCTGTAATTGAATACGGGAAACTTTTTCCGTCTCCTTGTCCTTGTGTGATTTCCTTGGATTGCGAAGGCGCAGCTTGAGAACAGCGGCCAAACTTTCATTAGGAGGCGACAACTTTGATCAAATCTGCAATGAATCCATGAGGACGAGCGGAAGTGGCAATCTGCAGATTGTGATGAAATCTGCAGCGAATCCTTGAGGGCGTGTAATCCATGAGGGCAAGCAAATATGCCAATTTGTAAAGTGTGACCAGACCTGTAATGAATCCAGGCAGAGGAGCAAGCTGTGATCGAATCTGCAAGGAATCTATGCAGGGGACCAACCTGTGACAAGGCCTGCAAGGGATCCGTGCAGGAGAACAAATTGTGATCATCTCTGCAAGCAATCCATGCAGAGGGGCAAATTGTGATCAAATCTGCCAGGGATCCATATAGAGGAGCAAATTGTGATCAGATATTCCAGCGAGTGCAGTACGCTTGAATTTAGAGGAAGGGGGGGGGGGAGCAAGGCAGCACCAGCCGGCAGGTTTCGTCCAGGACTTCTTTGTAAGTCATCTTACAGTCGACTCCCGGTTCATTCCCCTCCCAGAGGAAGCAGGTCTGGTCCCCACGGCCCCCCTCCACATGCCTGCACACAGACGGCAGCAAGTAATTGCCACATCCTTAACACAGAGTTGTGTTGTGAGGTACAGGAATGAAAATGCAAACTTCGAATCTCACCGCAACACACTTACAAAGACCTGCAATACACAGGATTACCAGGCCAGCTCTAGCGTGGCATGCTGTTTCCTTCATCAAGACTTCTTATCTTGGGGAGCAAGGGGTCTAAGGTGCAATCAGGCTTTGAGGGGGTCATTTTTTTTTTGGGGGGGGGGGGGGGGGACGGGTGTGACCACCCCCCCCCCCCTTTCCCTCTGCTCAATGGTCCAAAATCCCAAGCCTGACATGCTCAATGCTCCCCGGCCCCCAAACAGGAAGGAGGGCTTGGGTGAGGATTCCCAACTCAAAAAACACAACACTTTGGTATTTGTAAGCTTCCGCACATTACAAACGTATGCAAAATCCCGAGAGTACAGCAGGCAGACGGGTGCCTTGGACACTCCCAATATCACATGCTCCTAGCACTATGGGCCAGCCCCACCACGAAAAACAAACAAAAAAAAAGCGAAAACACAGAACAGTTGGTGCTCCTGGTACCATGTGCCACTACCTGCAGCACCATACACATAACAGAGGAATAGGCATGGAACACGGGGTGTCCGCGCATGCAGGCACGCACCCAGGGGCAATACATTGGGGCAGTACGTGCCATTTTTAGCACTGTATTGGACCAGAGCTCTGTGGTATGTCGTGGGGCTGGCTTCATGCCACATACAACAGAACCCCTTGTCCAAAGAAGAGCTAGAAAATCAACCCAAGGCTGTGTGCGCGGTCGGCCCCTTCTGAGCTACTTACAAGGGCCAGGCACCTAGTTTATAGGAACAACGCAACTAGTTGCAGGGCTAAACCACGAGTTCCAGGGACAAGGCAACTGGTCACAGGGGGCAAGCCCACTCGTTACAGCAGCACGGCAACTAGTACAGGAGCACGTTGGCATCTAGTACAGGAGCATGTAGGCAACTAGTCATAGGAACAAGGCAACTGGTTGCAGGAGCAAGGAGGCAGCTAGCCTCAAGAGCAAGGCAATTAATCACAGGAGCAAGGAGGCGACTAGTCACAAGAGCAAGGGAACTAGGTGCAGGAGCAAGGCAATTAGTTTGCCAGAGCAAGGAGGCAACTATTCACAGGAGCAAGGAGGCACCTAGTCACAGGAGCAAGGAAACTCGATACAGGAGCAAGGCACGTAAAACCAGGAGCAAGAAAACAACTAGTCACAGGAGCAATGAGGCAACTACTTACAGGAGCAAGGCAACTAGTTTCAGAGGGAGTGCAGCTGGTACCAGGAGTTAGGCAACTAGTTTCAGGGGGAGTGCAGCTGATAACAGGAGTGAGGCAATTAGTCACAGGAGGAGTGCAGCTGGTAACAGGAGCGAGGCAATTAGTCACAGGAGGAGTGCAGCTGGTACCAGGAGCGAGGCAATTAGTCACAGGAGCAAGGAAGCAACTGGTCGCAGGAGCAAGGAGGCAACTAGTTCCAAAAAGCAACTAGTTACAGGAGCAAGGAAACTAGTTCCAGGAGCAAGGCAAGCGCAGCGCCACCTGTCCAGACAGTTGTAGACGATGTTGGTGCGCCCCCCCTTGAAGAACTCGATGAAAATGGGTCCTTTCGTCATGTCAAAATTCCAAGCCGCATGGTTCTTCTCCCACTGCAGCAGCCCCAAATCTCCGTAGGTCAGCTCGAGCATACCCACAATTTCTTCAGCCCAACCAACTTCTTCAGCCCAACTTGGCAAAACCAGACAAGGCCTCCCAGTTGCCATTCCCTACTACTGGGAACTCTCGCGAGATCACATTTCAGCCCAAAATCTGCCACGATCGGGACTGTCCCGACTCAAAAGAAAGAAATTTGCGCTGAAAATCCACACAAATTCGACCTTGCGGGAGTTCCCACTACTACCATTGCCGCTCCAAAACAGATCCGCTAGGTTTTGCAACAACAGGTCCTGGGAAAAAGGCCTATGTGAGGTTCTCTGAGTAAGGGCTCGGCTGCAGGAGTGGGGAGGCCCCAAGAATCAAGTTTAGTTTGCAGGACACTTCGGCGGGGATTAGTGAAGGGCATCCTTGAAGGCAGCATCGCGCCTGGCAGAAGCTGGAGGAGCAGAACCAGCAAATCCACCTAACAGTCACCCGGGGGGGGGGGGGGGGTGTGTGGCTGAACCAACAAATCGGTCTAACAGATGCTTTGAGGACCAGCACCAGCGACAGCAGTGGTTTTGCTCCTCCCAGCATCTGTTGCTGGTGGTTCTAAATATTTGGGAAGAACAGAATATTTGGGATCAATAGCACAAGGGTTTCTTTGATGGTTACGAAGAACATCTCAAAGAGGATTTTGATGGTTGGATTTCTGATGGCACAGGATCTGTTCCATGAGAGGTTCAAGGAAATTGTTTACCTTCTTTTTCCAGAAGAACTGCTGTGCTTGTTCGAACCAGAAGCCGGTGGGATCATCTATGGACTGCTTGTACAGCCGCTCATACTCCTCCCTTGAAGTCACATTCGTTCGCGAATGATAACCGATGTCCACCAGCCTGTGAGCAGGGTCATGATCCTGCAACCCCCGCGTCATTATTGGTAATGATTTAGGAAAGGAAGTTTGTGATGTATAACCACGTTGATGTACACCCATATTGAAGTATGAACGGCCCTGCCTGTTCAGAAGCAGCTGGATATGCCAGAGCATGCCCTCTCTTCGTTTAAAAAGGGATAACAATTCATGCAAGAGGATAAACTTTTTTTTTTTTTTTTTTTTTTTTTTTTTTTTTTTTACGGCCTCAAGCCGTGTGGTCCAGACCATATGGCGGGCGTTCAGAAGCACTGAAAACTTTTCTCGTGGCATGCCTTTACCAATGGGATTGAGTCGAGTGATTCAAGGTACACGTGGACAATGGGAGGGATCCTTCTGTGCCATACAACACAGATCTGCCTAACGGACTGCAAAAGAATTTAAAAATGTGAACGGTTATGTTCAAACAGAACGCCCAACACACTGATTGGGGGGGGGGGGCTTCAATGCCATTCTACAATGAAATTGAGATAAGCCCTTTGAAAGAGCCTCCTAGACTAACCAAAAGGAGTCGGACAAGCCCGCATGTACGGCAATTGCACGTTTGCAAGCAGCTGCTGACTAACTTACACCGAGTAGTTAGCAGAGTCTTAATACACAGGGTAAAGGTCCCTTGCAACAGGAGGTGGCACAGATTTGACGCTCTCCCGACCTACCTCAGGATGTGCTGATGTCCAAGAACCAAACCGGTGGGTGGATGATTGGTAGCGGGGACCTGCAAGCCCACACTACCAATACGTTCAAACTCAAAAGAATTGAGACGCAGTCGAAGGGTATCAGGAAAGTTAAACCAATGCCCGTCGACGTACGTCAGCACAAACACCCTGAGGGTTGCAGAGAGTCCATGGCGGGGTGAACTTTCACAAAATCAATTACTCCACACTACTTTGGTAAACTGGCAAGAATAGCTAAGGCTTCATCAGTGTCATTATGTCTGATTTTAGGATCGTCGACCGAGCATGCGGAGTTTGCAAAGAAGTCCTCACGGTAGAAGGCTCCGATACTAATTAAATATTTCAGAAAAAAGAAACAATATACAAAATGTAATCTAGTAAATACTCATGCACCTTCTTTCAGCATAGACGATCTCGCACGGTTCTGCACGAAGGACGCTCACCAAAATCTTCGAAACTCTCAACCTATCTTACATGCAGAATTAACAGCCAAAGGAAATAAAGCAGTCATCAAACGTCTGCGAAGACGATTAATGCCAGTCATACAGTAACGAAGTCGTACGGCTTCTCACCTGAGAGATGGTCGCGCAGTATCTTTAGTCGCAACATGATTTCCCCACTACCAACTCATAAAAGTTTCCTTTAGAGCTTAACCGTGCCAAGCTGTGACCTTTCAATGGTAGTCACAGCGCATTTCAGAACAGGGAAGACATTCGGCAGTTGGATGTTTGTTACAAATTTCGTCTAAATGTACCGGCCATTTCACGTTTCCATGTACTCCACTGCACATGATGACACGTAGTAGCCACGTGGGATACGCAGGGAACACGAGGCCCCAAGAAATCATTAGAACGTCTGACTAAGCGTTAACGACACTAGCTAATCAGCGCCTTCACAGCACTGTGCTGGCAGCACATCTTCTAACCTGATCAAGACTGTTACCTACATCCGTAGTAATAATTACAAGAAGAAGAATTGTGAAGGAGGAAAGCTGGAGATTTGCGTCGTATAGAAAACAATTGTGGGTGCATCTCCCCACATCCACCCTTATGGGTTGGATGGGGTGGTAAATGTAATCCTTCCCTTCTTTCTCTCCCAGGGGCTTGCATTGTATCTGATGTGAAGTGCAACCTATCTGAGTCTTATCACAGCTGGGGAGTTCAATTGGGATGGATAGGTTTTCAGGGTCTGTACAGTCGATTGCTGTATGTAGATCAGAAAGTTATTATTACCCAATGAGTGTCCCAAGCCAACCACCTTGAAACAAGCAGATACACAAGGACCAAAGGCGGGACTTTGCTGTCAACATCGGGCTCTCTTTAAAGCACTATTCCGTTGAGTTCTGTTTAATTTCCTTGCTGTTTGACTGGGACAAGGATGTCTGACATCCACTGCAAACCACTACCTGCCTGCCGCAGACAGCAGCGCCCGGGGTGACCATCTCTGCAATTGCAATTATTGTCTGCCAAGTTGGGATACTCTGTGAACGCTCTTGCCATGAACAGCTTGGCATAAGATTTTTAAGCTTCCCCCTGCATGCCTTTGAGAAGCGTCTGGTAGTCCTTTCACCTTCTGTTCCTCCTTTTCGTTTCTAGATTGAACCTAGGTGTGTGTTCTAGAAAAAGTGTAAAATGCGCACGAACCCGAGTTCACGTAAGACCAACAACCACTTTCTATCTTTGAACCCCCTGCTAGATCAGGTGGGAGTAGCTGGCCATCAAGCAGAGCAACATGGGACGCACTACATTTATGGAGGTGGGCCTTGAGAGGACTGCCTTCCAATACGCCATACGTTTGCCTCCCTCCATTAACCTGTATAGTCGGGGAAAAAAAAAAAAAAAAAAAAAAAAAAAAGGGTTCAAAGGACGTGCACCTGTGCTGTGACAGATAACGACTGCTTCTCTTGTTTGATGGGTGGGTGGAAATCCCTGCCGGTAAAGTTCTGGCTGTGGTTGCCAATTTTACACACTTCCTCCTCGAGGGCTGAGGAAAACTGCCTCAGATGGCCAGCTGGCCAATGACAAAAAAAAATCAGTGACCACTACCGATGGTGCGCAGGATAAAACCAATCCGAATCAGGTCCTACTTGGTTCTTCTCACAACACAACTGCCCGCCTTGTATCACAGGGCCTTTTTAAACTTGCTTGCTGTCTATTTTACAATACGCTATGAATGAAACGCAGTAAAGTATGTGCACCCTTCAGCATTTAGTGCAAGACTGGACCCTCAAACCATTGGAAAGGCCAATTTGCAGCGCTTTGGGAACTTCTCAAATTCTGCTGCTTTGCATTTGCATACTCATGCGTGGTTGGCTCACTCCAAAAACTTGTGTGCCGGCCACTGGCTCCACCTGCATATCTAACGTGCCAGCCCACTTCGCTACTTCATGGCCCCAGGCCCCCCCATGCCTGCTGGCCCACTGAGTCACCCTCCCGGTCTTACAAGCATTTCCTACTTATGCAGTTTCCATGCCGCGTGTCAAGTGTGGCCAGCAGGCCTCTTTGCTGGCAAAAGGCTGGTCTTGCAGGCAGGTCTGTTGCACAGAAACATGCCATTGTCCCAATCTACAGTTGCTCCATTGCTTTCTGCAAACTCCCCCGCCTGCATTTCCCACCCCAAGGAATGCGTTAGGCAACCATGTGATGCATTGCAGGTGGCTCTTTGACAAGTCTCTAGCATGAATCCATTACCTGCATGTTAAATAGTGACAAAAATGGTAGTCAATGCCAGTCCAGCCGCAGATCCCACCCCAAAACATTGGGACAGGGCGAGGGAAGGAATTTGTTCATTTGATGCTACAGGGAGAGAGACGAGCCAAAATCGACACAGTTGACTGTGGCATGCAAAAGTGAGTGTACTAACATTCTGAAGCACAGCACAAGCAAATGCTACGTACACTATGTGGGCCAGGATACAACGCACCAATGATGCGTTCTATCTGGTACAGCCCACTTGGAGTACGTAGCGTTTGTACTGCTGGAAGATGCCGCATCATCCAGCAGGACATGCAACAAGCGAGATATCTCGAGATGGGTCCCCACCTCCCGATTGGAGTCATAGCCTAAACGAGTCGCAAGCGCAGCCAACGGCAGGTGCCCTTGGTAAGTAGGCTTCCAAGCCCGCAGTGCTGCTACTCTGACCTTCTCCAGCAGAAAATTCATTATGCATGGCGCCATTCGGGGCGCGTCTTTGAACAGCCTCACCAGCTGGACAGGGTTGCCTTCCCTCGTGGCCTTGCATACCTGCCAGGAAGACACGAGCCTACAACTTACTTATGTTAAATGGTGTGCCCACTTCCTCACGACCACTCCATGATTTATGAGCACTTAAAGATTGTAGATACCTAGCCCCCTTTGAGTAGAAGCGCATGCACAGAACAAGTGTGAGAGCCGGTCCGTCACTGCCATCAGTGACGGCTGTGAATGAAAGCAAATGCAAACACCTACCGCACCATGCAGTGTGACGGCAAGGGTAGAACACACACACACACACACACACACACACACACACACACACACACAAAGGCGCACGCACACACAGACACACCCACCCCATATACTCAAACAAAGCTGCACACACACACACACACACACACACACACACACACACACACACACACACACACACGGAAAAAGACGCATCAAGTCAGACACAGACACATGCACACGCACGGTCACACGCACAACTGGGGTAAATGTGGCGAAGAAGGGAGGGAGAGGAAGACAGGAGAGATGGGGCCGGAGATTGCAGGGGGAGGGTACAGCGTCAGTTGGACTAACAGAGCAGGCGCTCGAGGGGTTCGAGCTGACGCACTTTGAGAGCATGGCAAATGAAGTCATGCTTAAGGGCTTCGACCGGCAGATCACGCAGGGCAGAAGCTAATTGCTGGGGATTCATGAGCGCCGTATAAAGCAATCCGTAGCACCGAAATTCCATGACGTTCGGATCCTTTGCCTGTCCGAAGAACACATGACTCAGCCTCCCCGACCCACCATGAAACCTTGACTGGGGCACATGCGAACTGCCAACTACATTCTTGATTGCTGACCTTGGCCACAGTGTCGAGAGCCACCTGCATGCACAAGAGTTGAAGCAAGGATCCCAAAGGGACTCAACTCCACATCCGCTCAGAAAAACTGTTTATGTCGCCCTTCCCAGTGTCTTCACAACAAAAGTAGGGAGTAAGTAACCTTCGAAGTCTACAACTACAAGGAGCGGACAGAGGCGCCAACCCATATAACATGCCCTTGTAGACTAGACTCCAACCAACATTTGGCTGTAAATCCCACCCCCCCCCCGCCGGCTCACCATAACACACACACACACACACACACACACACACACACACACACACACACACACACACACACACGCAGACGCAGAGACACACAGACGCATGCATGCACGCACATGAGTGCTCACAAAGAGAGGGGCGCACAGAGGGGTCCTCATGTAAATCGCGGAGAGCCGTTTGGCATTGGTTAAACTCAGGGAGATCTGAGGACTCCAAGGCAATGCGGGCGTGTGTCTCATACACCTCCACTGCCAGGGCACCTCGAACCTGCTGCACTGTCAAATCTTGCCGGATCGACTTCAGCTGCTCGCATGCATACGGGTAATTGTGCTCCTACCCTCCCCACAACACGATTCAACATTCGTCCAGGACCTAACAGCGCCTTGGTTGAGCCACTCTATGTGTGTGTGGCCGCCGAAAGGCTGGAGGGCACAGAGGAAGTGTTGACAACGCGTTCATACCGTCAAAAGCGCCAGCGGGCAAAAGGCCCCCGAAACAACTGCAGAATGAGGGTTTTGAAAGCATGGAGCATGAGAATGAGGGTTTTGAAAGCATGGAGCATGAGAAGCATGGAGCACCTGAAGCCATCGATGCTTGACGCGATGGAGGGCCCGTTCCAGGACTTCTGGTGGACGCACTTTGTCCACAGTAGGAAGTGTTGTCAACCGGAGATACTCTTTCTCCAGGGCCTGGCTGGTTCCATAAACCTCCTCACACGATTCCCTCCTTGCCTCCCGCAAGGTAGCCTACCCCAAGGGCAACAGAGGAGTTAGCACTCATTTCTGAAACCCTAGGGAAACCCACCCACCCAATCACCTACTACTGGCCTGGTGACTGGAACTGGATATTGCCATTCTTGGCACATCTCCTCAAAACAAGATAATCTATTTTGCTAGCAAGCAAAAGCTTTCTAGGACCTGAGGCCCCAGTGTTTGGTCCAGAACCAGCAGACTGTATTGAAGGCGAAGAGCTCAGCCACATACATGTTGCCACAGTCTGTGTACACTTGCCATGAAAGATTCATGCCATGTGTGTATTGAGTGTGTGTGTGTGTGTGTTTGGGGGGGGGGGGGGCAGAAAGCCCGGGGTGGGCAGGGGCAAATGGAGAGGTAGTTGAAAAGGGGGGGGGAGGGGAAGAGAGAGAGAGAGAGAGAGAGAGAGAGAGAGAGAGAGAGAGAGAGAGAGAGAGAGAGAGAGAGAGAGAGAGAGAGAGAGAGAGAGAGAGAGAGAGAGAGAGAGAGAGAGAGAGGGGGGGGGGGAGAGAGAGAGGGGGGGGGAGAGAGAGAGAGAGAGAGAGAGAGAGAGAGAGAGAGAGAGGAGAGAGAGAGAGAGAGAGAGAGAGAGAGAGAGAGAGAGAGAGAGAGAGAGAGAGAGACGGGGGGGGGGGGAGGAGAGGGGCGGGGGGGGGGGGAGGGAGAGGGGGGGGAAGACCGACCCCAACTGTGCTAAACAGCTCAGGCATGCACAAGATCAAGGTATAGCATGTCCAGACAAATGCTAAAGAGGAATGGATCACATTGCACATATTGCAGGGCCTGATAATGTCACTGACCCATTAAATTATGTCATTCATAATTGCCATTCAGAACTCACGGAGGATATCAAAAACCACCCACCAATGCAAATCCAACCGCAATCCTGAATATACATAAAATTCAATTCACACAGCATATGACAACAAGTGCCAGTGAATGCATGTTTATGGATTAAAACCAGTAAGTTTTCAGTAAATTTTCAACCTAGATCTGTTGCCGTAACAATAGAGCAGAGTGCATAGGTCATTTAAAGTCCGCACCGATGGCCTTAATGACGCAGTCATCATGCAGTTGAAGCGAGCATTCCGCTCTTCTCTCTTCATCAACTCTGCTGGATCAGATAACAGATCCTTCCCTGCACATGTTCCAAAATATTTTGATAACAGCTGGATATGCAAAAATGTTGCTCTTAGGGCAGTTAACCGGAGAAGGAACCAACCCCCCCCCTCCCCCAAAAAAAAGGGGGGGGGGGGGAGAAGGAAAGAAAGAAAGAAAAACTGTCCCTGGCCAGACACAATCAGGACCAATAGAAATCGGTGAATCATTTCAGCGATGACCCAAACTCTCCCGGAAAGAAACTCGTAGAATTTCAAGCACCTGGTTGCATTTGTGCTGTACTTTGGCATACAAATCACCTACCTCATTCACAGCAAGGCTCTCCAAGCATAAATCATTATGTCTTATGTCTATGGCAGTAAGAGGTCAAGAGCATTCCAATCAAGATGCACTAAAGCAAGGCCTACCTTGAATGCTGTGCCTTGCCCGTTGCGAAATTGCAGGCGTGCTGGGGCATGCCTCAACTGGATCTGGTGGTTTCAGTGGAGGAGAAACCAACACAGACAATGGCTGTTGATCAGCACGGGTAGGGGCAGCTTGCTCGAGTCCCTGTTCAGAGAAGCACCCATTTGCTTAGAGCGTATCCTACTTAGAAATAAATGCCTCTCCTGGTATAGACAGAACCCTTCTTCTTATTACTGGGAAACCACCCTTTGTCATGGCAAAATTGCAAGTCAGCATGAAGGGAGGCATCAAATAGAAAATAATAGATTCTTCCAAGATGTCATTTCACAGTGCTATGAGATGATTTGCCAAACATGTCTAGTTCCACAATCCTCTCTTCCGTTGTGTTGGAACTGAATTGTTTGTGTGACCTAACCCCCCCTCCCCCCCCCCCCCACCAAAAAAGGAAATAAAGAAAAGAAGAGAAAAAGTGGAAAAAAAGAAGAAACATCTACATGCAGGCTTCCGGGTTATGAAGCAGGGAAAGTTGATATCACTGGGGGTCCAAGCACCTCATCAGCCATGCCACTCAGAAGCTCTTGAAGACATTTCTGAACTTGAATTGCTTTAAGACCTTTCCTGTCAGGTTTCTGCAGGATTTGAGTAGTCCTATAGATCATGGCTAAGCGCTTAGGATTCTTCTCCTGCACCAAAACGCCAGCATGGTCAATGAGTACGTGGGATGTGCACATCCATGCGTGAGACACAGACAAGTATTTGAGTTGTCAGCCCTGTGATTTGGGGTTTCGTTTTCAAAATGAAACATACCTTCACAGCAATTCTATCCAGGAGCTTTGCCAACCAATCCAGAAGTGCTCGTTTTCTTAAATGATCCTGTCCATGCTTTTGAAGCATCTTTGTCAACTGCATAAGTCGGCTATGGCTTGCTGGCTTGGCAAGCCCCTGAACTCATCCACCAAGGTTGTGCATTAATCAACAAAATCCCTACTACAGATACCAGCTGCAAGCACCACCGCCTTGTAGGCTGATTCAAGACCTACACTATCGTGCAGACATGTAGACCATACCTGAACCCTCCTCTGCCCTAGGAACACAGCAACTGAGGAATCACAAACTCCCGAAGACAAGACAAGATTAGACAAGAATGCAGAGGAGCATGTAATCAGACTGTGTCATTTGCTTTAACGAAGAGCACCTGTGCCTTCTTCATCCTCACCAGTGGGGCTGGTGATGCAGGCACTATCAACTGTGAGCGAGGAATGCGCTTCTTCCGTTTGGGGAGTTTTACCAACGGATGTCCTGTGCCCTTAGCTGCACGTCATCCACACCCTACAATTAGTGGTATTATCAACGGAAACATTGTTAAACCAAGCTTGTTGTGATAGTCAAGGTTAGACCAGAAGCTCTTTCATTACTTCAAGAACATATGGATTTAAACCTCCTCAGAACAATTATTCCAGATCCTGCTTGCTTAAAATCCCTTGCCAAGATAATAGGAAGGCCAGAAACATGCTGAGCATTTTCTAAGGCAGCCTGAGTTGAGTACCAGGGCTTTCCAATCAGATGTCAGGGAAAATTGCAATCATGCAGACCCGTTGGCGCACCCACAACTTTCGGTTTAGTCTGCTGCTGATAGGCCCCATGTGCGCTGCAGCAAGCCTCAATAGAGTGAGGTAGCTCCTCTGCGAGTGAGGCACTCTCTTGTCCAGGCAGCGGCTTGCAATCAAAAGATGGAGGTGTAGCTGGCCGCGATCCCTGCTGGTCAGAAAAACATACATTCAGTACAAAATGCCTTATTCTCAATATTTCCAGAAATACGACCCCACCGGAATGCATCGGGGAAGCAGGTAAGTTATCAATCTACCTATCTGCAATGTGCCTTTGACCCTTCGAGGCCAAAGGCTCCGTCCTTACAGCCATGCAATTTCTGTTGGTGTACCAAGCACTGAGACAATAGGGTCAACGGACTGGACAGATGCCGCACCTCATCATTGAAGCCCTGAAGCTTTTTCAGGCGTTTTCGAGTATGCCTGTTCTGATCGGTATGTGCATCGGAAACAAATTTCTGACTCACTCGGGAGAGTCTAGAATGCTTTTTGAAGCTGACGCCGCGCATGCTCCTGGACCACAAAAAGCAAGGGTACAAGTCAATAAACACATTTTTTCACGTTTGAACTGTAAAGGCTTCCAATGGAGAACCGTCCTTTAACAGTCATGCACGCACGGTCCCACACGTGGCTCTGTCAAAGATTATAGACAAGAATCACTCACTTCATTTCATCACATCTTTCCTCCCTTCATTATGTGCTTTAGTTATGCCAGGCTTCTATACCCAGAAATATTCTGCTCTGCCGAGATCCCGTCGTGTTACAACACCGATCTAAAACTTTCTATGCATTGCATGGAATCAGACTCAGTGAAACACCGGTTTTGAAGTTATCGCATGTCAAAACGTTAGACGTTATCAAAAGATGTAGGCATGAGGCCGCTTAACACGTGATACAGCTCACCTCAACCCGACCACGACTAGTCCCACTTAAAACCAATACACAGTATCCTACTATCGAGACAATAATTGAGCGTTTGTCGTTGTGAAAGATAACAAGCACACCATGTAACTGCCATCGAAAGCCGATTTTGGCAGTCGAAGCGATGAGGTCCACCAGACCTAACTGGCACCCCGGGAGCAGGGCCAGGTGACCCGGTCACAGTGTGGGGGATGTCACATCCCGGTCCCCGGCCCCCGGCGCGGGCGGCGCTGGGCCCGGGGGCGTGTTTCGATCTAATATTCGCGCCAACTCGTTCGAAAGAAGTGTAGTGATCATCCTATCGTCTTACTAGTAGTATGGCGATCCCGCTCCCACCTTTGCATTCCGCTGTCTGTTTCCTTCTACCCGGGGTTTACATTGTCAAACATTACTTAGAAGATATTTGTTGCAAGTCGGGCTTTCCCAACTTCGCCAGATCGGGGGCAGTACTGCATCCGTAGTTCTGATAAGGTCAACCGAGAAGACGACTCATTGTCGCATTCTTCTGCATGTTTGTGGTTATGGAGTTGATATGCACGTATTCAGTGATCTGAGTGTGCGTCCGTTCGTAATGGGTCTCATAGTTCCACGCAGAACGTCGCGAACAAAGTTTGTGTTGCTCGCGGTGTGGACCCACGTCATCGCATGTCAGGGACAACGAAGCTTCATAATAGAAAACGATAAGTTTGTGAAGGATGGAAAACCAATCCAACTGCTGTCTGGCAGGTGCAACGAGTACACATGAATGCCTTTTCCTAGTTAGCTTGATCATCGCATCATTGTGGAAATTGAAGTGGTTTTTCGAAGCATTGCTTAACCAAACTATCAAATGTGGATTTGAGTTGAAAAGCAGATCCATGCATGTAATGTCCTGGCATTTGTTTCGGTCATAGTACTTTATCATCAGATCCGAATGCAGAGCATTGGCCTTTGCTAACATGAATAGAGACGAACGAATTTTGACGATATGTCATTGGGAGAGTATTCATTTCATTCCAGCTGGCAGGTTAAGCAAAGGCCAACAGATGGGGGCTTGCCCCTTGGCTGTGACTGTGAGACCAGCCCTCCTGGGTAAGTCAAGGGATCTGAGTGGGATTTATTTGTGCAGTATCCATTACCAACGGATTCATCCTGAGTACTGGGAAGACCGACTTCTCCGCATCAAGTCACTTGGCCTTAATGCCATCCAGGTAAGTTGCAGTGTGCAAATCATAATGTGATGCCCGAGCTGGGCCTTCTGCTTCTTCGTGGCTATAAAGCCCTTTGAATCCAAGATCTACGTCTCCATTACTTCTTGCTCTTGAAAAGGATGCAAACCCTGAGTTTTTGACCCCCTCTGATGGCCAATGTTACAATGCCCCTTCACATGGCACAGCACTCAACTCAAGTCTGTTGCGAGAACAATGTGGAGAAAGACACAAAGGTCAAGGCAAAGAATGAAAGGAGTCGGGCGGGTGGGATTGTGTGAGTCCGACTTGCTAAAAGAGTTCGTCTGGGAAAGCACACCTGGGAATATGTTCACCCCTACCACAACATCTGCAGCAACAGGGGTCTGGCAAACAGCCGAGGATAGTCAATGAGGGCCCATCACCTGCGAAGCAGGCCCAGCAGAATCGTTGCATGAAAACAGCAGCCATCCAGACAGCCAGCCGACGAACATTGAACCTCAATATTAGCTACCCCTGAGCCCTTGTTACTGAACAGCCCTGCCAAATTCCTGGTTTAGCATGTAATGCTTCAATGCAGCGTGCTGTCATAGATGTGAGTAGATGTGTGTTGTGCGTACTGAAGATTTCATGCTCTCTGGCATGGAGACTGCCGACTTCCCCCCTCCCCTCCGCAACGGCTCGCACGGCATTCAGGCAACACTAAGAGTCTCGGTTTGGGGCTCAGACATACGTGCCATGGAACCTGCACGAGCCATTCCCTGGGCAGTATGAGTGGAGTGGCTTTGCTGACATCGAGCGGTTCCTAAATCTGGTCCAGAAGTTGGACCTGCTGGTTCTGCTGAGACCGGGCCCCTACATCTGTGCCGAGTGGGACTTTGGAGGCTTTCCGTGGTGGCTCGCCTCCTCTGCAGTAGGCTCCCTGCACCTGGCCCCCTTGTTCTGTGGCCCCGTAGGCTCCAGAAGTTTAAAAACACCACATATCCTTACATACATGCACAACAGGGCCTGGTGCCCGAATGGCAGCCGGTCTGCTGAATGGCAGAAAGGCCTCCCCAGCTAGTTACAGCTTTGCATTGGACATCCGTGGCCCTGTGGGCGCCTCAAACAATCTACACTTCATTAAAAGTAAGCTTCGATGGGTGAAGGCAGTTTACACGGTCCTATCCAACTCCCTTTTCAAGCACTCACTTGCCCTTGCTTCCCCTCCTCTCTCTTGTGCTGTCCCCCCCCCCCCCCCCCCGGGATATGATCCATAGGTATTGTTGTGGATTTGTCGCTGTCAACCTCCGTGCTTCTATCGCCTTCGCTCTCTTTACCGAAGACTTGTCGCCCCTTTCGGCAGTACAACAGGTTTTCAAACCATTACTAGAAGTACATGCGGGCACCATGCTCAAAGGCGTTGTTAAGCATTACTCAGAGAATATTCTGACTGCTTGCACACACCCATGCAACCTCGTGTGCATGTGTCTGCTTCCTGTTGTTTGCCTGTTTGGTCTGTCTACATGCGTGCGTGCGCGCCTGTGTGTGTGTGTGTGTGTGGTGTGTGTGTGTGTGTGTGTGTGTGTGTGTGTGTGTGTGTGTGTGGTGTGTGTGTGTGTGTGTGTGTGTGTCTTGTGGGGTGGCAGAGTTGCAATTCCAATCCTGAACACTCAGGGCAGAGGAACTGCACAACGAGGGTCAGGACTGGATGACACATAACGCATCTAATGTGGGTTCTGTTTCAGGTGGCTGGAGGCGGTAAACTCCAATTGCGATCAGATGATCCCGCCTACCTAGCCCATGTGGAGCGCTGGTGGAATGTTCTGCTCCCGCGACTTGCTCCATACTTGTATTCTCGCGGGGGCCCAATCATCATGGTTCAGGTCGCACTCACCCTCCGCCCCTCCTGCTCATCGCATGCCACATGCGCGCATGCATGTGTATGCATGCGTCTCTCTCTCTCTCTCTCTCTCTCTCTCTCTCTCTCTCTCTCTTCTCTCTCTCTCTCTCTCTCTCTCTCTCTCTCTCTCTCTGTGTGTGTGTGTGTGTGTGGTGTGTGTGTGTGTGTGTGTGTCTCCCCCTTTCCTCCCCTTCCCCCTTTCTCTCTCTTCTCTCTCTCTCTCTCTCTCTCTCTCTCTCTCTCTCTCTCTCTCTCTCTCTCTCTCTCTCTCTCTCTCTGTGTGTGTGTGTGTGTGTGCGTGTGTGTGTGTGTGTGTGTGTGTGTGCGTGTGTGTGTGTGCGTGTGTGTGGTGGGTGTGTGTGTAGAGCTCCCGCTATCCAGTCTCAACTGTCTTGTGCGGTTGCCACACGTTTTACGCAGAGGAGGGCTGTTCTAACCCTGTGGCATGGCGCGCTGTTGCCTGGACAACAATGTGGGGCCAAGTCATTGATGTGTCCTCCAACACGTGGCCATCGTTATTGTTTTTGCACTCAAACCAGCCAGCCAGGCTTATTTCACCAAGCTAAGCTGCTTGCCAGTCAGGCTTCTTTTTAGCCGGGCTTCTTGTCAAACAGGCCTATTGCCAGCCAGCCTTCTTTGTCAGTCCGCCAGGCTTCTTTGCCAGCCAGGCCTTTGGTCAGCCAAGCTTTTTGTTAGTCAGGCTTCTTGTCAGCCAGGCTTATTTGTCAGCCAGTCTTACTGCCGGCCAGGCTTCTTGTCGGGTTTATTGTCCGCCAGGCTTCTTGTCTGCCAGGCTTTTATCTATCTTTTTGGATAGATTTATTCATAATCAACTTGTTCTCCTGCAATGATATGCTACGCAGGAAAGGGCTCTCACCCTGCCTACCCTGACCTGGACATGAAAAAGAGCCGTGGGGGCAAATTTTCTGACAGGCAGGCTTTGCTGGGTCTTGAACCAGTGCAGATCGAGAACGAGTTTGGTTTCATTGGGCCCAACTTGCTGTATCTGAAGGACCTCCTGAGGATTGCACGAGCCACGCTTG
>MVGU01001366.1:32500-35000 GCA_002005505.1 Botryococcus braunii | reverse complement strand
CGCTTGCCCTATGCGCGCGCGCGCGTGTGTGTGTGTGTGTGTGTGTGTGTGTGTGTGTGTGTGTGTGTGTGTGTGTGTGTGTGTTTTCTTGTTAAGGGAGTGTGTGTGTGTGTGTGTGTGTGTATGTTTGTGAGTGTGTGTGTTCATTTGAGTGTGAGCGCCCAAATGCACATGTGCAGCATGGGCATATGCACCTGTGGCGAGAGAGAGAGAGAGAGAGACAGACACACACACACACACACACACAGAGAGAGAGAGAGAGAGAGAGAGAGAGAGAGAGAGAGAGAGATAGAGATAGATAGATAGAGAGAGAGAGAGAGAGAGAGAGAGAGAGAGAGAGAGAGAGAGAGAGTGAGAGAGAGAGAGAGAGAGAGCGTGTGAGTGCCTCTGTGTATGTATAAGAGTGTGAGTGTGAACATCGCGTGTCCCCATCATCTCTGTGTGCACGCGCATGTGCGTGCGTGCGTGCACGGGCATGTGTGTGCGTGCGCGCATGTGCGTAGGTGTAGGTGCGTGAGAGTATAGGTGCGTGAGTGGATGCGAGCAAAGATGCCCATGTCAGCATGTGCTTGTCCTGGGGTGAGGGGTGCTATGATCAAATATTAATGGCGGGGCATCAAAGGGATTATCCCTCGCTGCTGGCTACTGCCTAGCTGATGAGGATTCATGAGGATTGGGGTGCTCCAAGACAGACGCTTGATGGGTGGTGGTTTGCAAGCAGGGGCGGCATGATAATGTACCGAACATTTGTTTCGGCTGCTGAGCTGGCGGCGGATTCTGTACTGGACCTTGGCAGCCCAGTGCATGACTCCGCGCAGGTACTGCTGGATGGCAAGGTGCTGGGATCCCTGGACAGGAACGGGCCCCAGACACTGAACTTGGCCGCTCAACAATTCAAGCGCGCGAGGCTGTCACATGGGTCACATGAGGCCGAGGTTGTTGCGCTGGACATCGTCGTGCAGGCCATAGGGCGCAGCAACGATGGAGTGTTCTTTGATACAAAGGGCCTTGTATCCTCCCAAGTTACCCTGAACGGTAGGACATGCTCTTGGTTTGGCTTGTGGCCTTTGCTTTGGGATTTCGCATTGCCTGGCCCTTCCTTGGCGTGGCGCTGCCGGGGTGTGTGAACCATGTGCACATGCACACACCCGCGACCTGCATGCAAGCAAGCACGCGCGAGCACACACACACACACACACACACACACACACACACACACACACACACACACACACACACACACACACACACACACACATACAGACACGCACAGAGTGATCCAGGGCCATGCATGCACACGCGCACAAACACATGAACACACATACACACATATAGAAGTGCGCCCAAGGCCCTGCATCCGCACTTGTGTGCGGGCACATGCAACCAAACACACTCACACAAACGCCCCCGCCCCACCTCCCCCACACGCACACACGCTCACATACGCAAACATGCACGCTTCGGGCGCCCGTGCATGCGAATGCACATGCCCACACAGTACCCTGAAAGGTGGGGGAAAAGGAAATGTGCAGTACATGAATTGGAGAGGCTTCTTCCAGAGCGCCTCTCGGAGGAGCTAAGCATGAGTGTTCCTTCATGATTTCAAGAAATTTTAAAAGAATCGCATTGAAAACCACTGATGGGGGCTTGTTGTGGGGGACTGCTTTGTGGTGCAGGCCATGCACTGATTGGCTGGCAGGTGTTTCCCTTGCCCTTAGACAACCTGGGCTTGATCTCCTTCACGAGCCCTTCTGCTCTCAACACGCTGGAACCTGCAACCGATGGCCCAGTCTTTTACAGGTCACTTTCTCCCCGCTCCAATCCATCCGAGGTACATGTGTACTGTTTCATGTGTATTGTTTGTGAAAGAAATTAAAAAGGATGTCAAAAGAGTTGGAAAAGTTTTCCAGCTGTCCGAAGGAAAATGATATGCCTGCAGCTGGACATGGAGCCACTTAGTCACGGCTGTAGTTTTTGACTGAAACATGTAAGCTTCTTCTTTCTAAGCGTGGGTGAAGCAAGACCAGCCAGGGCAAGAGGCAGCCACTTCCCCCAAGGGTCATTCCTTCTTTTTCCAGACTCACCACACCTCACAGCAGGGTCCCTCCAGAGTTAATCTTTGCCTGCCTGCTTGCGTATCTCCTGTCCCGCATTCTAACAAAAATGACCCAGATTTGGGCCCTCGACCGAATGCATGACCGACTTGACCCCAATTGATGACAAGACGTGCCTGTCAGCCAACTAGTTTTCAGTACCCATTCACCCTCTGTTGGGATTCTACGCACAAATCCTCAACCAGCGCTTGAGCTCCTGCACAGATTTTGTCAAAATGCTGTCTTCTCAACACAAATCCTTCCTTATGATGCGACCGGATACAGCATGCTTGATTGGGTCTGGCAGCACGGGATTTTTTGCAGGGGCAATCTTCTCATCTCCTTCGTAGTGGCCCCTGTTTTGCTTAAGAGAATGATAGGGAATGCCGGTCATTTAAAGCATGCTT
>MVGU01001366.1:17500-27500 GCA_002005505.1 Botryococcus braunii | reverse complement strand
CTTCAACACACCTGAAAGCCGGAATACAAATCCTGAAATCCAGGGGTATCTTATCAGAAAGAGGTTGCGTATTCGTGTTGTTGCCAAGACGGTCGAAATGGCCGGGAGTTTCTCCTTCGGAGAAACTGATGACCAGATTCCAATTGGCTGGTTACCAAGACTGTTAAGCGTACTGGAAGGGACAGCTGTTTTCTTCCTGATAACGGGATTCCTTCTCCTAATTGTTATAGGGTGTAAGTAAACCCGTGCTCAAGACGCTCGAAGACATTCGGATAGCAAATAAAGCAATCAATCGTCAGCGATGTGAAGTTTTAAAGTATTTTTAATATGGGCTGCAGGCTGGTGGCTGCTGTACAGTTACTTCCTCAAGGATCTTGCGTTCGTGCAAGAATTGCTGGGCAAGAAGTACGCATGGCATCGCACTTAAAACTGTCACTCTAGTACTGCATGCGCAATTCAATTGCCAAATTTCCTGTACTGTGCGTAAATGTGAAGTTTGAGGGAGTAGGTCTTGTAGAAACGTTTTTCTTGCATTCTGACTGGGTTATCGTGTTTACAGGAAAGCCGGAAAAATCTCGAAAGAACAAGCCGCTGCAGAGATTGCGCTCTTGAAGGTGTGACTTATCTGCTTGTGCATGCCTAGTGTCTAGGGCACAATTATGAACATCGGCAACCTTGGCTTTTCTGGAACAAGGGAATGTCTTCGATACTGTATTCTCAGGGTCATGTTCTGTCATGCAGAAACAGCATAGCATAAGGAAGCCTTCTTTTCGCGGCACAGCACCTTTGCCATATGATCAGTCGGGAAATCTTGTCCCTTCCCCGGGCTTCCACGTGGCAATGAGGTGATTCCAAATCACCACCCCCCCCCCCCTGACAACACAAATATAGTTCTCTGGTTTGAGGGGTGACCGATAAAGTGATGCTGCCAGTGGTGCTGCTGCCATTTATATGTCAGCGTCCGAACCACCCTGTAGCTGCCATATTAACTGAACAGTGCGAAGGGTTCGTTCGTCTGCACATCCTGAGAGACATGCATGCATCCTTGCCAGTATCTACTTCACGCCCCAGCTTGTTTTGGGACTCTTCGTGAACTTTTACCTGTATATTCATATGCTTGCTAATGCTGAAAAAGCATTTGTGGGGTTCATCTGAGTGGGTCCTCTTGCTTTGCCCCCAAGTGAGAAAACTCCATTCTCTCTGTTACACTCGTAGACTCCACTTCGTAGTGACACTCCATGACAGTATGACCAGATCAAGACAAGATCAAATGTTTGCCCCTTTCACGTGACTGACGATCATAGGGACATCACACAACACATTTATCTGCTCCTTTCGAGTTGGTCCTGAAGACCAACCATGGTATCATGATGGGTTCCGACTAGGGCATCATGTATACCTCACGTCAGTGGCACTGCATGGGATATGTAATGTGTCAGGTAGATATGGGGCAGGTTCTACAGCCATATTTTCCCATGTGTGCCGGTTAATGCAGACGTCCTTTCATATGCATAAAAGTGCGGTTCTTCAACCAGTATATCCTTCTGGAGGGATTTTTTTTCTAATGCATGTGACCCCTTGTCACTCATGTCTTCCTTTTCCTTGATTACTAACGCCTTCATTTTGGAGTCCTAACGTGTTAGAGTTGTCCTTGGTTCTGAGTGCACTTTACTTTGTTACGTATATTGCATTTACTGATTCTTGATGAACATTGTATGTGCTCACATGAATATGTACACTGGTGTTTGCAGGCTGGGATCCAATGGTCAAACATCAAAACGAAGCATGTGACATGCTTGTCTCGATGCCATGATGGGTCCATCGATGTGGATGAAGAAGGATTTCGAAGAAAGGCGTTTGAATGTGACCGGGAACTGCTTCCCTTCGCCCCTGCTTGGTTTTTCTGACCAAAGTCCCAGCTGCATGTTTCTAGCGGTTGGTCTGCTCATATGGTGCTTTTGGCCAATTTTGGAACGAACATTGTTGTGAATGCTGGGAAGTGATCCTCTTGAATCCTCTCCAAAACATTCTTGCATCCGGGACGTTTGGTTTGATTGTTTTGCGCATTGGTACATGATTTCCAGCACCGCATTTTGCCCTGCTTAATTTGTGAACTTCAGGTTGTAAGTAATAGGACGCAGGTGTTGGGTACATGGGTGTGTGGAGGATCCTAGGTTGTGTAGACGCATCTAAAACCTAATTTAATCTGGCCCGACTGGATGTGTTAGGTATCAACTCACTTGCAGTAATGTTGTTACTGCTTACTCAAGACCATTGTCCAGTTGGACGATGCAGGAAAGTTGATCTACGTTCAGGAATCATGTACAGAAAATGGAGTCATGCTACCTCCAGAAAACAAGCTGGAGATTTGAGAGCTGTTTTTCGGTAGCCTCCAACATGACTTAAAAGGGTTGTCCTGAGGGATCTGCACCCTGAATCTCTCGAAGTCGCTGGGGTTTGCAGTCTGACAGAGCTGTCATCAAACGTGTGCATTTATTTTTTGGTGATGTTCCCCCCTGCCCCTTTGAGGGGGAAGCTGTTTTTTTGCTGGCTTTCCATCATGGTAGCGTCAGTCACGGCCATGACAGATGGGCTGTGAAGTTCACTATGGAAGAAGGATGCGCGTGTCTTAAGCCCAGGCTAGCCCTGCTGCTAAAATGTGTTATGATCAATCTGAAGTTGTGGTTTAAGGGATCTGCTGGTCACGGACTTGAGGCCAATTCATGGTCTCACAAGAAGCTGGGTCACCGAAGATGTATCATTATTTGCATATTGTACGATAGCCAAGTAGGAGGCTGCTGGTTCAGGGCTTCTGAGTTTGAAGACCCAATTGTGGGCTGTGTCCACATGCAGCGACAAAGCCTTACATAAGCTTCAGGCTTGGAAAAGTGGGCATGTTTCCTAGAGGTGTATCTTTTGATGGCCAGACGGTATTCTTGTGGTTTGCAACTTGAGGAAGTTGTGGTTTGAGGTTGCAGGCTGCAACTTGCAGGTCACCCTGAGGATTATGTAAGTTACCCAGGAGGCCTTCAGCATGTCCCCCCAGGGTCCCTTTGTTGAATGTGGAAGATTGTCCGAAGGCGACAATATTTGCGCTTCTGCCATGCTTTTGATCAACATGACGTTTTAATCCACACTGCCATTCAGTGACAGTAAGCATGAAGGGAAAATATCATTTTCCGGGGTCAGATGTTGTCCTGAAGAGAGGCAAAAGTACTACTCGGCAACTCCAGGTACTTGCATGGATGACGAGTACTACGTAGGGGTCCAAGGAAAAGAATATAGCTGCAGCAGCTATGGTGGTGTATTTATCTCAACCCCCAGTTTGCATGACGCAATTAACTTGATATGCACATGGTGTAATCCTTACAGGGATTAAGATTCGAACAATATTGGGAAGGCATTGGTGGGACCATTCCACGGAAATGAAGTCAGGGGGATGGGGTTTCATACCCAGTGTCATTATGGAAACTGCCTTACCATGTATTATTATTGCCTCCTTGTCTGACAGGTTCCCCCTTCGTCTGCAGCCGTTGATTCCGGGTTTCTCCCACCACCCTTTTTTTTTTTTTTTTTTTTTTTTTTGGGGGGGGGGGGGGGGCGTTCCACAAACAACTCCAGTCGGGCTGTCAGACAATTTAAACTGTTCTTGCTAGTCACATGGAACTCCACGGCCGACTTCATCATAGCGTTTGGAGCGCTTGAACTTCTTCAATAAAGCCAGCCCAAAGACCTCTCCAGTGAGTACTTGACCAGGTCCCGTTTCATTAAAAATCTTTGTTCGCACACTCATTCTCCAGCGGTCAGATCTGGCGAGTTCTCACACACATGTCCAAAGATATCCACCACATATGCAGGGGGGTGGGTTAGAGGCGTGGTGCACGATGGCGAAGTCACTTCTAGGAGTTCCTTAGGCTAACCCTACATTCCATGATACATTGTAGCTTAAGGTTCCCCTTCTTAAGCTGTCTTGACAGCAAGCAGCGAGTAAATTGTTTACTTAACTTCATGGAATGCCTCCACAATCTGCTTCGACCTACTAGATACATGTGATGTACATAATAATCCACGGCGCTATGTGTCAGACCCTAATTGTCTTAGAAGTCTCTACCCTTGCAAATTCACCCCTCTTGCAATCTCAACCTACACCCTTTCTGGGTTCAATCCAGCTTCAACTTCAAGACGTCCCTTGCACTCCTGCCTCCTCGTACATCGTTACATTCATGCCAAGGCAGTATGCACAGTAAATAATCAGAGGTTATAAAGATGGATTGCTTGCAATCAAGATCGAAACAGACTAATTAGAGTGTTGTTTAGAAAACGAGTAGCTAAGAGACTAGTCGAACAAAAAAACGTCAATCTGGATCTCCTCACCAGATTCCCAACATTCAAAACTCTGGCCAAAGTTGCGTTGTGTGCCAACCTTCTCCACATGCAGGCTCTTGGCACCGTGACACACTCTAAGCTGCGCAATCAAAGCACTTTAATAGTCGTCATGCCAGGATGATGCAACACCATTCGCAACATACATCACCAGCCCCAACTAATTCACCAACTCGCCAACAAGACTTGCTTCACAGCGTTGGCCATGTCTACCGCGTTAAAAGTGCAGTACCATCTGGCCCCTTCACATACAAGAAAAATAGGTCAGTTAATCACTGGATACACCCATCCACGACAGGAGCTCACAGGCGGACATTAGGCTCTCGTAGTACAAGGTGGACTTTTGCAAGGCCCTCTGCGACGGTTCCTGACAAGGAGAGGTCGAGGGCTGGGTCCACTTTCAGCGTGGCTGATGAACACAGCCCATCCTTCCCGTCTGAACATGCAGAGTTCCACCGCTGTGGCTTCACAGGCTCATTGGCACCAGCATCGCCAGTCCCACCGCCCTCCTTGCCGCCCTTATAAAACGCCACATTGGACTGCATGATAATGGAGCCTGGGTTAGTTTGGGGATCCGGGTTCTTCCCAAGATAAAGTCCATGGTATTCGATCGTGTTGTTGCCCTGGCCCGGCGGCTTGAGGTCTGCTGTGATGTCTGCCAACCAAGGCCGCACATTTTGCCCATCGCACCACCCGTTCCTCCCGTAATGCCAAGTACCTGACTCGTTTGGCTCGCTCCCCTCACGCACCTGTCCCACCGCCCTCCCAGTCACAAAACAGCCCATATTGAAGAATAGCCAGGGCTTCCCCAACTATTTCAAACCCTACATTGCTTTGCAGGCTTTCTGCTCACACAGATAGCCCATTTCTAGCCCCCCCCCCCCTCTCAATATCACGTAAACCACTGTGTGCAATTGTGCCTATCTCTGGGTGTGGGTGCGTGCGTGCGTGGGTGTGTGTGTGTGTGTGTGTGTGTGTGTGTGTGTGTGTGTGTGTGTGTGTGTGTATGTGTGTGTGTGTGTGTGTGTGTGTGTGTGTGTGTGTGTGTGTACACGCGCATGATTGCAATTTCAGCTACAACCAAGGACCAAGGACCCCAACCAAGGACCCCATAGGTCTTGCAAAAGGCACCACACCTGCTCATCACTGGACGTATGACCAATATTCCACAGATATACAGCCAGCATGGCTTATGGTCCTTTCTTTCATAAAACCAACAGACCCACATACGCTGTACCGGAGTAATCGGGAACCCCTGAAGCAACACAATCTAATGGGGATCACCATTAGTTTGGCCACTCCTCCAGTACTCCTCCTCCCCCCGTGGCCTCTTGGCCATTGGTCGTTACGTGGAACTAAACACATTGTTCCTTGAAACTGCGGTAAAGGTTTGGCGAAAGCACAACACTTCACACACACACACACACACACACACACACACACACACACACACACACACACACACACACACACACACACAGAGGAGTGCGAGTACATAAGAGAGGGATAAGAACTCGAAAGGAAGGAAGGTGGGTTACAACAGAATCAGGAGGATGTAGAGTAGAGCAGCACCTTGTCTGCACAGCCCCAGTTTGTGCCAGCCTCAGTGTAGTTCACGAAGTGCTCCTTCCCGTTAATCACAAAATGGTGGGAGGTGGGACAGAACTCCGCGCAGTTATGTTCATCGCTTCCGTGCCCTGCTCCAATGAAACACATCACGTCGTTAACCCCCTCAGCCATTCCATGTCCCCATCATCCCACGAGCATAATGGAAAGGACATTTTTCAAGAAATATGCTTTGCATGCCTCTGCAGCACTGATTTAATGCATTCACACATTACGAGTCTCAAGACATGAAGGCAAGGCTACATGTTATCAATGTCAAACGCACGTTGTGGTGACCACCCGATTGTCAACAAACCGTTCAAATTTTCAATTGCATTGCTAGGATCCCACTTTAAGCCCAGGTGCCACACAAGCTTGCAGACGCTGGTAGACCCATCCTTGCCAATATTAGAAAGCACCATGAAGCTCCTCAAGGGCCGGAGCTCGACCCGCTGCCCAATGTGGCATGCTGACCGATATCCTGCTGTCTTCGGTGAGTCCTTGCAGCAGTGCACATGTATGCAAACACCCTTCCCACAACGCCACCCCACCACCTAACACACACGCCAAGGCACAGGAGCAAGGGGAAGCAGGGAGGGAGGGACAGTGAGCAAGATATAATATGAGGAGGAGAGAGTACGCATTCAAGAAAGAGGGTGTGGGGTGAGAGGGGGCTGGGGAACAGGGAGAGAGCAGGGTAGTGAAGAGGAGGCAGCAATGCAGCACGGAGGCAAGAATGGAGGCTGGAACTGAATCCCCTGGCAACTCAAAAAAAGAAAGGGGGGAGGAGAGCAGGAACAAGGAAAAATGTAGAAGGCAGCCATACCTGTGATAGTGGCCACCAGGATTGCTTTGGCAGTGCCCTCAGGGGTTGGGAACTCATGAGGCGGATTCACTTCCTTGGTGTTGTACGTCTTGTCAAAGGTACCGCCATTGTATGGCAGGTACTCCAGCTGGAAAGGCTTCAAGCCTGCAACAGTATGTAAGAGCCCTCAGTATCAACTGACGTGGGAGGCATCAGCTCATTCATTGCGAAGTGCTCGAAAAACCCAGGACCGATGTCCTAGTACCCCTCAGATCCCGAGAGAAAGCAGTTCAGGGCAACGGCCTCCATCTTGCATCTCAATTTGAAACCAATACCTACAGAGTGGCTGTTCGATGGCAGTAAGCTTGGATAGAGGCTCCGCAAGCCTGAAACAAAAATCTAACAGCAATCACTGCAAATTTTTAGTTCGAAAGCGGTTTGTGTGTGTGGGGGAAGGTCTCCAGCTTGCAACAATCAATCTAAAAAGTACTCAGTACAAATTCATGGTTCGAAGGCAGTTATTTCATGAAGAGGGCCTGCAGCCTGCCAAGATGTCTCAGTGCATAAAACCTGAAGGGAGCAATTGCAAGGCAGCTGGGATAGCTGAAGAGTAGTGCACGTATCTGAAACATTCTCATGTCAAGCCATCATAATCCCTAGCATAGGGCATGCTAGCAATTACCGATCAAGATACATGATCCAACTGTGAGCTTTAAACTCCGACAAGAACAGAAAAAGTGTGCCATCCACATGGCCAACATACTGCCCGGATGGGTGGGGTCTCCAGCAGCCCATCAAATTCAGTCCATTACTAGTGCTGCCGACTGCAGCCGAACCAGTGCTGGCTCGCTGTGGCAAGTCGCCAATCCATTTTTGTTGCCCACTGCCTCCTCAGGACGTAATTTCAAAGGCTCCTGAACAGTGGGTGGGTGGGCAAAGCTGTGGGGCGCGCGCGCGCACACACACACACACACACACACACACACGCGCGCGCGCGCGGGCACACACACACGCACACGCACACACACACACACACACACCCACACACACAGTCGAAGTGGGTCTCTCTCTCTCTCCCCTCTCTCTCTCTCTCTCTCTCTCTCTCTCTCTCTCTCTCTCTCTCTCTCTCTCTCTCTCTCTTTCCCCCCTCTCTCCCTCCCCCTCCCACCCCTCTCTCCCTCTCCCTCTCTCTCTCTGTGTGTCTGTGTCTGTGTGTGTGTGTGTGTGTGTGTGTGTGTGTGTGTGTGTGTGTGTGTAGAGCGAGGAGTGAGAGAAGGGGGGAATTGACTTTCTCTCCCTCTCCCTCTCCCTCTCTCTCGCTCCCCTCTCCCCCCCTCTCTCTCTCCCCCCCATCTCTCTCCCTCTCCCTCTCCCTCACACACACACACACACACACGATATCTCTCTCTCTCTCTCTCTCTCTCTCTCTCTCTCTCTCACACACACACACACAGACAGGATCTCTCTCTCTCTCTCTCTCTCTCTCTCTCTCTCTCTCTCTCTCTCTCTCTCTCTCACACACACACACACACACACACACACACACACACACACAGGGGAGGTACCTGCACACAAACACGCGCAACAACTTTGACAGGAAAGCGGCATCGCCACCGGCGCAAAAAATATCGTGGAGGTTAGGGAAATGGGGGTTGGAGGGCCCATTTTTTTTTTGGGGGGGGGGGAGAGGCACACCATCACCCCATCGTCGGATTTGCGGAAGCGCAGATTGAGGGAGGGGTACCAAGGCTCCACCCATGGGGGGTCCTGTGCTCGGAAGGTGCAGTGACGGCCGCTCAGGAGAGGCCAGAGCGGGGTGACATCAGTAATCCAACGGCCCACTCGTCGCCGGAAGGGAGTGATCCAACGGCCCAGCTCCCGCCCGCACTCTGCCCGTCCCTTCTTCTTTTCCCCATCCTCTGTTTGCGCACCCCCGTCTGATGGCTCATCTTGCAGCCCTGCCCTCCACTGCGACTCCCTCATGTCCGCTGCACAACACTCCCCCATCCGTTCCCGGTCAGCTCCCAGTGCTACTGCATCCCCCCCCCCCTTCTCCCTCTCTCCTCGCCCCTCCCTCCCTCCATCTCTCCCCCCTTCTACCTCTCCCCTCCCTGCTCTTCCGCTCTCTCTCTACCCTCAGCCTTCCTGTCAGACACACATACACCCCGTCCATATACGCAGACAAACGCGCATACACACACACAGATAGTGAGAGCGAGAGAGAGAGAGAGAGAGAGAGAGAGAGAGAGAGAGAGAAGAGAGAGAGAGAGAGAGAGAGAGAGAGAGAAGGGGGGTAAAGAGAGAGAGAGGGAGGAGGAGGGAGAGGGAGAGAGAGAGAGAGAGAGAGAGAGAGAGAGAGAGAGAGAGAGAGAGAGAGAGAGACAGAGAGAGAACACCACGATGACGGGGCCCCACAAGACTGAGTGAGCAGGCACCTGCGCGATGGTTGGAGTCAAGGCTGGCCCAGACAGTGGGCCCGCAGGTATCGCAGGGCTGATGCGCCTTCCCGGGCTCGCTGCAGCACACGTACAGCTGCACAGTGTGGTCCCAGTATGGGCAGTCCCGGTCCAGGTCCCCTCCGCACCCGAGCGCAAAGTCGATCTCAAAAATGTCAAAGCCCTCCAGCTCCTCCTTGCTTGGCAGCGTGATGTTTCCCACCAAGCCGCTCTCCCCAGCCATAGCCTGCGGTCCCCCCGCCCCCCAATACCCCTAATACACATGTCATATAGCCTCCATCATCCCCAGTATGTGATGTGCAGGACTCACTAGGGTGGCTCCAAATGTTTTGAGCCTGGTGCGAATGTTCAATCACACCCCCCTCCTTCCTCGGTATTCCCACCAACCACAATTGCATATGAGGCAAGGCAGGTGGCCGCAGGGGGCAGACGCATGTCACCAGCCCACCTGCTGCATCCATAAAGATATCTGCGGTTTGTCGAAAACACAGACGCGGCAACGGAAACGGACGGACACACGGACATGAACACGGACGGAAACACGGACACGGGCCCGCACACGGAAGGCCCAAGCAGGGAGGCATGTGGGGCATCCACCAGGCAGCCCTAATTAGGCAAGTAGCCGCGGGTCCAGCCCTGAGGGGCTTGAGGAGTCCAGAGATGCTCTGGTAAGGCAATCAAGGCGTGGGGTAGGCGACAGTGCCATGTGAGAATCGGCAAAGTGCGGCAAAGCAGCGGAGGCATGTGTGGC
>MVGU01001366.1:0-10000 GCA_002005505.1 Botryococcus braunii | reverse complement strand
ACCCCCAGTAACTGTTGAAGTTTGAACAATTATGATAAGAACCTGGATGAAAACTGTGAAATGCAAGTGTTAGTTTGCGGTAGCGTGACGCGATTGTGTAGGGGTGCTGATTTACAGGATGGAAAGGCATGCCCATGACAGCAAAAGTTTAGACATACCCTCTGTGGCTATCTAAAGTGTTGGACAAGGTTTGAACAATTATGTTGAAAGCCAGGATGAAAAAGTTTGAAAAACAAATTTTAGTTTGCGGTAGCGTGACGTGTATTGTGGGGCTTTGCTGGTTTACAGCATGGGGAGGCATGGTGATGACAGCAAAAATTTCGACCTACCCCCTGTGACTTGTGAAAGTGCTGGACAAAGTTTGAACAAATATGATAAGAACCTGGATGAAAGCTTAGAAAAAAAAAAGATTTCTGTTTTTTGACAATCGCACCGGCCCACAGGTCCTGCGGCACCTGTGGGCGGGACTCCCGCCCACAGGTACTCGTGTTTGTACAGTACCAGGTGGTCATGGTACCAGGTTACCACCTCTCGAACGTGCAGGATGAGAATTTTCTACCTCGCCTCACCGAGGTAGCAAATATGATATTTTTACTTGTTCGAGGATGCACTACTGCAACGCTCAACGCCAAGCATTGTGTCTGTCGGCAGCCGGGGCAGCAGGGGAAGCCAGGAGAGCTATTTAGCTCAATCCACCAGTTCAGCAGGTGTTTGGTGTGATCGATGCCGAAAGGTACAAGCAATGTGCAGGATCGGAAGTCAAAAACAGGGCATGTGAAAGGTATTGCTGCTCATCACCCATTAGCCCGGAGTGACAGAGCTTAAAAAGAGGACAATGGGAAGCAACTGGTCGCCATCGTCCGCCACCAACTAAGAAATTGACTCCCTGTTGCCACTCCCCCGCCCAGGGGGGGGGGGGGGACACAAAAGGGCAGGCAATGGCAAATGGCCGAATGGAGCGTGTAAAAGCAACGAGGCCAACCAGACTGTGTGAGGAGCCCAACGAATCGTCGGTACAGGAACATTGCTGAGCATGTGAAGTTTATGTTCATATGGTCGGCATCTGGACTTCAAATAAACAAGAGGTAATTGCATCCACCTGCATCAGGCGACATCAGCTCCTGGTCCTGACCAGCCACAGTGTACACTCAATCAGCAGAGTGAACAACCCACGAATCGGCACCTTGGAGACGTTTGAGGCAAGTTTTGTTACAAAATGGTGAAGTGTAGTTTGCATGACTCCTAAACTAATCAATCCTAGCACTTACCAGTGTCAGGCAACATCAGCTCATGATCATGAACCGGCACAGTGCACTCTGAATGAGGACAGCGAACAGCCACCAAATGAACACCACGTGCACAGAGACCCAGTTTAGAGAGGCACAGTTTAGAGAGGCAAAAGTCGAGCTAGGCAGAGTGCCTACACGTCCACATAAATACTATATCAAGGAGTCATCTTCAGAGATAACAACTTTCAGGACACAACGGATAAATCCAAGGACCCCCAGGGTCTGTGTGGACCTTAGCGGAACTCCATAGATCTCCAAAGCGCCTGGCTAACAGGCGGTGTGAATGTTTAAATCAGTAACCAACGTGTACATGAGCTTAACATCCCCACGAAGGGCACGCTGAGATTAAACTCGATAATTATCCTAGACACATCGCGTTGCAAAACCACCAACAGTCCTTGGATTCTTGTCTAAATAGACATCTTGAGTCTAAATAGTCATCTTGAGTTTGGCTCCGATACACACAGAGAACCTTCTCTTCTAAACATTACATACCTGTTTAGATTACTATTTTACGAATCTGGATTCATTTTCAAAACTCTGGCATACATATACACTACACTACAGCCCTGCAAAAGGTATCAATTGTCGTTACGCTTTAGGACTGTTTAGTGAGTTCTCTCTTTCTCTCCGTAGACATTCTCCCCCCCTCCTCTCTCTCTCTCTCTCTCTCTCTCTCTCTCTCTCTCTCTCTTCTCTCTCTCTCTCTCTCTCTCTAAATCAGGGGTCACTGTTTCTCCTGGGATTCCAAGCTTAAATTTACACACCTGTTCAGACTACTATTTTACGAATGTGGATTCAATTTCAACACTCTGCATACATATAACCACCACAGCCCTGCAAAGGTTATCAGTTGTCGTTACGTTTCAGGACTGTTTAGTGATTTTCTTTCTCTCAGATATTCTCCTCCTCTCTCTCTCTCTCTCTCTCTCTCCTCTCTCTCTCTCTCTCTCTTCTCTCTCTCTCTCTCTCTCTCTCTCTCTCTCTCTCTCCCCCCCCCCCCCCCCCCCCCCCCCCCCCCCCCCCCCCCCCCCCCCCCCCCCCCTCTCCTCCTCCCTCCTCTCTCCCCCTCCTCCTCTCCTCCCTCCTCTCTCTTCTCCCCTCTCCTCCCTCCTTCTCCTCTCTCTAACACTCTCCTCTCTCTCTCTCTCCTCTCCTCTCTCTCCTCTCTTCTCTCTCTCTCTCTCTCCTCTCTCCCTCCCTCCCCTCCTCCCTCCCCCCCCCCCCCCCCCCCCCCCCCCCCCCCCCCCCCCCCCTCTCTCTCTCTCTCCTCTCTCTCTCTCTCTCTCTTCTCCTCTCTCTCTCTCTCTCTCTCTCTTCTCTCTCTTCTCTCTCTTTCTTTTTCTCTCTCTCTCTTCTCTCTCTCTCTCTCTTCTCTTTTTTTTTTTTTTTTTTTTTTTTTTTTTCTTTCTCGAATATTTGAATACTGCGGACAGTTACCAGAAGGGTTGTGACTTGTCAAACGTTTTCAACCGTTGGCCATTTTGGGAAGCTAAGCGTGCGCTCTTTCTCCTAAAAAACTAGATTTAGCTTCCTGGGCGATACCTGCATACACTTCAGGCCTATCCACTGATCACTGTGGGACGGTGTCCCTTATATGCATAATCTCACACTTAGGCAAGGTAGGTTGGCAAGTCCTTATCTGGGGTCTCTATGTGTGAAGGAAAATGGGTCCTCTCTTTAAGCTCTCCGAGTATTCCTCCCCCTTTCCCTGTAGAGTCAACGAGTCAGTGGTGAGTTCCTAAAGTCTTTAGGAAAGTGTTCCTTAGATTGGAGAACACATTATTTACCATTGAGCTCACTTCAGTCCTCGTACCGGCAGGATCCCAACAGCCTGTGCTACGTGACTGCCCGGCGGGAGTGTGATGTTTTTTCATGGGCTTCACACTGTACATTGTCTGCAGAGTGGATGTGTTCTCCTTCTTTAGTTAGACGGTACTACAGATTGGTTGGTGGTTTTCGGTGGGTTGTACCAGAAACAACGCCATTCTCTGGACTTCGGGAGTTGTTCCATAAACAACGTCCTACTTTGGTATATGTCCTTTAGGTGTACGTTCTTGTCAAACGGTCCCTCTTGGCTCTGGCAGGATGTCTCCTAATGTCGTCTGCAAGCCCTGGGTAAAACCTCGGTGTGGTGGCATATATCCCCTCCCCTTCCCCACTGTATACTCACTGTGCTTGTGCTTTCGACGGGTGTGCGTAATATGGGGTAATTTCACCTTTCACCTCTCTCTCTCTCTCTCTCTCTCTCTCTCTCTCTCTCTCTCTCTCTCTCTCTCTCTCTCTCTCTCTCTCTATCTCTCTCTCTCTCTCTCTCTCTCTCTCTCTCTCTCTCTCTCTCTCTCTCTCTCTCTCTCTCTCTCTCTCTCTCTCTCTCTCTCTCTCTCTCTCTCTCTCTCTCTCCTCCCTCCCTCCCTCCCCCCCCCTCCCTCCCTCCCTCGCTCCCTCCCTCCCTCCCTCCCCCCCCTCCCCCCCCTCTCTCTGTCTCTCTCTCTCTCTCCTCCCTCTCTCTTCCCCCCTTCCCCTCCCCTTATTCCTTTCTCCCCCCCCCCCCCTCTCTCTCTCTCTCTCTCTCTCTCTCTCTCTCTCTCTCTCTCTCTCTCTCTCTCTCTCTCTCTCTCTCTCTCTCTCTCTCTCTCTCTCTCTCTCTCTCCCTCCCTCCCTCCCTCCCTCCCTCCCTCCCCCTCCCCCCCCCTCTCTCTCTGTGTGTGTGTGTGTGTGTGTGTGTGTGTGTGTGTGTGTGTGTGTGTGTGTGTGTGTCGATACATATATTTCATTTTTCTCTCTCTCTCCCCTTTCACCCCGCCTTCCTCGTCTCTCTCTTTCCCTCTCATTATTACCTTTAACATTTGGCCCCTAGATCCCGCGTCCCTGCATGATGGATTTACGGTATGCGGTTAGGATAGGCTTCACTCTAAATATTAAACTGATTTCATGAGAAGTTTACCACAAGGATAGGCTTCACTATTAATACTAAACATGCAGTACCAGAATGGTCAATATAATACCCTAATACACTTGTCAAGTCAGTAGTCTATATGGTTATCAAAACTTTGTCGAGGGTGTGATTTGTTGCGGTGTGATTTAATTGCTAACGAAATGGCGCCCACAGCTGTTCAACCAGAAATGATGTCCCTGAGCAGGAAGGAACAGGAACAGGAGCAGGAAGGAAGGAACTCCTTGGGCAACTCTTTGATGGCAGCTCAGTCCAACGGATGCATGGAGTGGGCATCAACTGTGTATGGTAACACCAGACCATTGGTATTCAATTTCGAGAGTACTCTCAATATTCCTTCCTTCAATTACATCGGGCTCCCCCGGGTGATCTGCACCAATAGACTTGCATGACTGGCACGGCTGGGGTCGCGCATGGGAAGCACGGAGCAAGATTTTCCTCTTTTCGGATCTTGCAACGACGAGAAAAGGTATATCTTCTGGTTCCCTGGTACGTTCGCCCTCACTCGCATGAGGAGTCGGAGGAAGGAAGGAAGGAAGATTGCATAATCACTGCCTGAAGACGTACTTGAGCCCTATCGTGAGGCTCCAAATGAGCGGTTGATAATGCCACGATGCCTCCACCCCAGGTTGACGTGATCTTCTGCGTTAAAGAACGTAGTAGTGATCAGGACCCCGGCAGCGGTAGGCCACACAGCACCCGTTTTGAAACCGGAAGTCGGTAAAGCAGAGGGGATGGTCACAACCATGTTAGGTGCTTATCATAGTATCATGTCGACATGACTTGGTAGGGTTTCCTCTATTTAGGTGGTGAGTCCCGAGGTGCCGGGGATATGGGACATAAGTGCGATGTGTGCGACGGCGAGAATGCATCCGTGTTCTGCTTCGCAGATAAGGCCGTTATGTGTGCCAAATGCGATATAAAGTACGCGTTACTGCTGCTGTGTCCCCTGCGGGAGAAGGCTTCCTAGGATGTTGCCATGTTAGGGAGCGCGTGGTGTCCACATTTCAGGGCTGCCTTTTTCACTATATCACGATTGAGAAGATTTCGAATTGTTTGAAATCCATTGGTGTCAGGGACTGGCGCTTCTTGTAAACACGCATGTCTGACGAAAGTTGAAAGGATCGACGAGTCGTTTCCGAGAGGGATTCATTTATGCTGCGCTCTTTTTTTAGGAGGATGCCCAGTGTGTATAATCTGGTTATTCATAGCAGCCTCGTGTTGGAAAGGTCGTGATATGTGGTGTGTGCTTGTGGGAAAATTTTGCCGAGGAAGACACTACCCCGTATCTCGAGAGACAGGGTGGGGCCGAGGATCCATGGCTTGCCAGTGCCCATGTGTTTGCATTACAGTAAACAAATGGAATATTTTTTCCACCGGCTTCGTTGTCTGCCTTCTCCTGTTGCAGAACTTGTGATTGCCAGACCATCTGACTTTCATTTTGGTCGCCCGTTGTTTCAGGGTACATGAAGCCAACAAACTGACAACGAAGCATGAACGGGTCACGCTGGGAAGTGAAGGAGACATTCACAAATGCGACATTTGCCAGGAGTGCCCAGCAGTTATGCTCTGTGCAGAAGACAGGGCCCTGCTCTGCAGAAGGTTTACCCCGCATTCACTCAGAAAGGGCAGTGTTGGGCTTTTCGGGTGTGTTCTGCAGTGAGATGACTTTGGGTTCAAATGCACTTATATCCGAGGGGTAAAGCGCTCTCACCATCTAACTACCATGTCGGCGCTATTTGCTTTCGGAGGTAATGTTTTTTGTGCCTGAAATGTGCATTTCCGAACTGCTTTTGGGGGTCTATGCCAAAATGTCCAGAGGGCTTTTTCTGATTTTGGGGCAAAATGCCCTAGATGTTTAGGTTTAACTTAGTTGTGGCTACCGACCAACAACACTAGAGTCACTCAGATTCTCATGAAGGAATCACCTTAGCTTCCTCGCCACCGGTCCCTGGGACCCCCCCAACAAGCACTACGCCATGCACATTTACACTGCCGGTGGCTGCAGCAAGCAAAATCCGAGAGGTTTCAACTATTTTGGGGGTCCCCTGGGCAAAATGGAGGGGGTTTCAACAAATTTGGGAGTTCCTGAACAGACGCTTCTTAGTTTTTATGTCGCTCAGAAGAATTAAGATAATTTATTAAATGCGTTAGCACGATACGGTATACACGATATATCAAGGCTGTATGTATATACAATATTTCTTAGCTGCTGTGGGTGATTCTTCTAATGGCCAAAGTCTTATGTGATATGCTTCCACCTGTCCTGAGGGTATCTTCATGGGTGCAAGGGAGGGTTCAAGGTCCAGGGCAGTGAGGAGAGTTCGGTGGTAGCGCCGAAGTCGAAGGACAATGTCTGCCAAATCAGCCGACATGTGTTTGGTAGCATGAAACTTCAGCATGATCATATTCCTATTGAATTAGTTGGGGGGCTACATGTCTACCTCAATTTTATGTATCGTGGTTTGTGCTGGGACGCGGTCATGCTGCTCTGCCTGGGTGAGGTAGCTGCTGTGTCCAAGGGAAGTCTGCTTCTTTTGATTGCCCCGGGGGGGCAGGGTCTTGTTGGTCCTTCATTCTCCTATGGCCCCACAAAACTGTCATCCCCCAAGTCCCCAGGGAGGGGGGGGGGGGCAGAGGGCGGGGAGTGCAAGAAAACGAGGGCTTGGTGGCCTGGCCCTTTTTCAAGGAACTTTTACGTATTTACCTTTATGGGATGGAAGGGATTGTACGCTGCGTTGCGTTTGGGATTTTGCCTGGTAGGGATGAGGAGGTCAGGGGAAAACATGTGGTAAAAACAGATCTCTGACGAGTGGGAGTAGAAGGCTCCGTTTTTAATTTCAGATACCGATATATGGCATATCCTTCTTAGGCATGATACTTTTTGCGTCAAACTTAAGAATGTGTTATGGTGACTTCAGCCACATTTCTGCAAATTAAGTGTGACTCTGATATGAACCCGTTGTTCATTAATGCTTGTCTTGGTTGAGCTGCTTATCACCTTATTTGACCACATCCGTTCCTCCCTAAATTGTTGAGACAGTAAAACTGCCAAAGTAATCCTTGGTGGATTTCCAAGTCGATGGACCCACTTTGGCTGGATATAAATCATATGCTGGATTTTGCTGCATAGTTTGGAGGGAGGGGAAGAAACCATATCAGGGAGCAGTTACCACTGCTCCCCCGAGGGAGAAGCCCTGATGGCTCGGGTAAGGATTGGCTGACGTATCTGTGTGGTTTTGGGTTGATTGGGGTTTTGAACTGAGTTATGCTTTGGGTTGCTGGGACTGTATTCTGGGGTTTTGTTGAAGATTGACTGGGGTTCTTTACAATATGCTTCGGGTTGACTGGTGTTATGTTTGGGGTCATACTTTGGGCTGACTAGGGGGTAGTTTTGGGGGTTAGACTGGGGTTTGGTAGTGGTTGGACGGGGCCATGAACGGGCATTTAGGACCGGCCAGCGGAGCTGAAATGAATGAGACCATTGACTTTGCCTGTTGGTTGCATGTAGGTGCGATCTGAGGATCCACACAGCCAATGAGCTGGTTGCAAAACACAGCCGCTTCCTCCTATCGCCCGTCAGTATCGGGCTTCATGCTCTTCCACCTGTGCCCGTGAGGGATGCGCATGCTGATGCCTTGTCCAGCCACAATCCTTCCTGCAGTGGAAGCTTAGTGTCCAATACACACTTTTCAACCTCCCAGCTATATTCCAGAGGGTACGCCACTACGGTTTATTGGCTTCATAGAGCACCTTTTGATTCACTTGGACAGTATTGCTGGTAGACCATCGTTCAAAGACCAGCTTTTACACCTAAGCTCCTCGTCCATTTGACTTTGTCGAGGGTCCACAAAATCTCCTCCTAAGTTGTTTCGGGGCGAAGTTCTTGTCCCGAGTGGCCTAGGCAGACATGGCCTGTTACAAGGGGAGCTCGGCAGAAATGCTTCTTTGCAAGGGTTCCATGGGATTTGACCCAGGGACAGGCTTTGTCGCTGTTGAAGACTGCATTGTCCTGCAGTCTTGCATCTTCTTGTGCTGCCCTTCAGTAAAGGTGATGTACATTTTCCACAGCATAACTGGGTGCAGGAGGGGTTAAATACAGATTTGCGCCCACTTGGGGTTGAGGTGGAGGTTTGCAAAGAGTTGATAGGAAACAGGGAGGACAATGGCTCAGCATACGATTAGGAGGGCATAACATATTTGTGGATGCACAGGTATGGCGAAATGGGTCCTCCGATGGATAAAGGGAAGGGACCAGCGGCCCTCCAGTATAGTGTGGACCGACGGGACAATGGCTTGCCGCAAATGGGCAATGGCATCGCGCACGCCTCATCATCAGGTGCAGGGCTGCTCTCACCCTCCATGGACTCTATCCGAGGGAACGCGGGAGCGCAAGCCCTTCTACGCGGGGTCGCCCAGAGGAGCACGGGTGTGTGGACTCTCTAAGGTTTTAAAGCTGTCGACTAACTGTGAATGCGTGGAAAAGGGGCCTCCAACCTGTCGAGTGGGGTGTCCGAGTCCCGCTGTGCTTGTTTACACAGGTCCCTGGGACTCGTTTGCATTGATCAAGCCGAATCGAATGGTCTTGGGACCTGCCCCTTTAAGTTTGCCCCAAGGTCGGCGACAACATCGGTCAGTGGTGTGGGTACTCTCTGATGGCATACGCTTGGATGGTACATTGTAGTACACTTGTCTTTGGCTATCGGATGTGTTTTGCTGCCTACTATGGTCTTTCTGAGAGAAACCCTTGTGGTTTGGGAGAATTGTCGTTGCAGCTTATAACGCAGAAGTGTCGTTCCATGCTACGGGTGCAGATCCATCCATTGGCTTGGGACTGACTCACTAGGAGTGGTTGTCTTGCATAGTGTGTAGGGAGGAACAAATATGAACCCCTTGCCCCTTTAGTTGGGGCCTCATATGGCTTGGCCTGGATAAGACACACTACACAAGACCCCAGACATGTGTAAGTGATCTGCCCGCATCTTGACACACAAGATGGGGGGGGGGGGGCGTGGGGGACGCGTGCGGAGAGGGAAAATTTGTCCCTTGCCTGGGGTTGTGGGAATTGGCACGGGCGATGAAGGTTTGGCAGGGGATTGCATTCTAAGGGCGAGGGGCGGGGAGAGAGGGGATGGGGGGAGAGAGGGGTTGGAGGTCTTGGGAGGGGCCCATCATGCTGGAGAAGGTGTGACACACAAGGGGCCGCATTAAACTTAATTACGATTCGAGTGCTTTAAGCCTGTGCATTAGGTTAGAGCTGGTTTTCCTTTGCACCCCTCCCCACCTCACTGCAGATAAGGGCTGGCCTGGCATGGCCTGGCTCTCGACTATTTCTTACCCTCTCTTGGCCTGGCTTTGCCTGGGACCTCCTTTGGCCCTTTGCCCCCTTACCTGCCCTCTATCTCCTTTCTCGCTTGTATTGGGGGAAAAAGGGGGGGGGGGGGGAAGGTGGTGAAGCAGCATGCATGCTAGCGTTTAAGGTGCAAAGGGAGGAGTGTACCCTGGTGCTGGCTTTCATGATAATTGTTTGTTAAAAGCCAAGAGGGGTTTAGTCCACACATAGTCAAGTTGTGCGGGCCCCACCACATGGGAAGTGGGTATGGAGCAGTAGGCATTGAAGCTCGAGGCTTGAGGAGCCATCCTTGATGAGGGGTTTTGGGCACACGCAGGAAATGAAGATTCCCCATATCATAGCAGACAAGAGGAGCAATTGCTGGTGCCTGGGGGCAGCGTCGCTTCTCCCATGACTTCGATG
>MVGU01001365.1:137500-139294 GCA_002005505.1 Botryococcus braunii | reverse complement strand
AGCTGAGTGTCACTTCAGAGGACTCAGGACACAGAACTCTGTAGGCTGTGTTGGGGAAGCACTCATGCCAACCCGAGAGGCTCCCCTGAGGTGCTCTACGAAAACCACATCTCTGCTCTCCTTCCAGATACCCCTCCCACATATATCGATAGGCTTTGGAGGAGGCTGATAACCAGTAAGCATCCCTGGCACAGTTTTGGGGAAAACACAGAGCGCTGGACATCAGGGATGTGCACAAAGGCCAAGCAACCCCAGGTACGCAATGGGGTTACATTGGTTTGTAGCCAAAAAATAATTCTGATGGCGTGCGGTCCCTCCCGGTACTGGGACCCATGTTCAGTAGGGTGCAGGCAGTTTCCAGGGCCTCCTTCCACAACGTTGGACTGGCAGCTGCAAAAGCCAGAAGAGTCCTGGTACGTTCCTTGAGGGTGCGATTGGCTCTTTCAGCTGCTCCATTCTGTTGCGGGGTGTAAGGAGCTGAGGTCTCCAATTTAGTCCCCTGGGATGCACAAAATTCTTTGAACGTGGCATTCAGAAATTCAGTTCCACGGTCACATCGGACACACTTCACTTTGGTTTTCTTCTGGTCTGCCAATATAGAAGGAGGTCCCGCACAGCAGCACTGATGGCATCTTTGGACTTCACAGCAGGACTGCCTTTAACTGAGATGACTCATCCAAAGCAGTCACCCAGTAACGTTCACCAGTTACTGCAGCAGGAAAAATGGGGCCCACAGTGTCAATATGTACTCTGTCAAGTGGTTCAACAGCTGGTCTACTACTTACTCCAAATGGAGGCCGAGACGTCTTTCCCTCAATACATGCTTCACAGAAGACTGGACAATTGGAGCAGGGGCATAGGATGTATCAAGTCCTGAGACCAGGTCCTCATTGGTTAGGCGCTGCATCCATGTTTCACCTGGATGTCCCATTCTGCTATGCCAGAGGTATCGTCTGGCACAGTTGTGTGAGTTTTGGGTGGGGGTTTTGGACTTCACAGCAGCCGAGATGATTCTGTGGTTAACACTGGGACTCAGAGCTACAACTTGATGAATGTAAAATAGCCCTTTCTCTGCACTGATCCGAGACCTCCAGCTGTTTGGACCACAGACTTCAGTGAATGCTCCAACATCATCTGTGCGAAAGACTGCCCCATCCCGCAATGCTGCAGATACTGACAGTATGTTTGAGGTTGCAGAAGGAACACACTGAACATGATGTATCCACAAGGGAACTCCCACTCGACTGAGGATGCAGACAGAGCCAGATGCTACAATTCCTCCAGTGGCATCTGAAGTGGCCAGATGTAATGGGATGGGTTTGGCATGCACAGTTGGATTATGTAGCAAGGTCACATCATTCACCAGATGTACAGATGCTCCACTGTCCACCAGCCAGGATTGCAGAGACGAATTTCTGACAGGAGTCTTCAGGATGTTGAGGGAAATTATGTATGGCATACCTCTAGGTGGTGGAGGTGGGGGAGCTGGGGGTTGAAACCATGCAGGAAAGGCATCCAGTCCAGGGTGCGCCAGCTGGGCTGCAGGAGGGTGTGGGCCACCCATAGGTGGAGGTCCCTGTAGCCACATTCCCTGCAGTTGTTGGACCGCTGCCACTACGTTCCGTTGGGTCTCCTCGTCCCGCTTCCTCTTTCGACAGTCCCTCCAGTAATGCCCCTTCTTATTGCAGTAGTTGCAGATGCCCTTTGTCTCGGACTTGGCCTCAGAGACAGTTGGTTGGGCCTGCTGATGGGCTGCACTGGCAGCTGGTGGGGTATTGGTTCCACTGGAGCCTT
>MVGU01001365.1:125000-127500 GCA_002005505.1 Botryococcus braunii | reverse complement strand
CTTACGTCCACTGGTGCAAGCTACAGCCTGGCTCTGGTTAAGTTGTTACTTAAACTCTTGGGTTACCTCGGGCCGGGGGGGGGGGGGGGTTGAGTCGTAGATGGGCCCGCTGGGGTGGCCGCCCGCATGCGCAGCCAAAGTTTGCTCGTGTGCAAGTAGCTTATGTATTGTAACTTATAATGTGTATTTAGCTCTAAGGGCAAAGCTTGTAATGCCTCTAGGCATCCCTAACCCACCACGGGATCCCTTCAAGGGAACCCTTTGAAACCCCCCCAAACCCTGAATGGCCTATGGGATACTCTATACATGGGTGGGTGGTCTCGAGAGACAAGCAGGGGGATCAGGTGTCTGTGTGGGCTGTGAGGATGTAGCGCTTCTTCTTGTTCTCAGCACTTGTGCTTTTAGAGGGATCTTACTACCACTAGTCGTCCTGGATTAGATCAACCGTTGAATAAACCAGTGGTTTAAACAAATTTGCTTAAAGACTGCCCTTCAGCGGCGCCCACCTGTATATTACTTTAGTAAAGGAATGCACACACTTATAAGCGTGTGTATTCCTTTACTGGTGGGCGCTGCTCAAGGGCAGTCCTTAAGCAATTTTGGTTAAACACTGGTGTAATCTACAGTCTCATCAAAGAAACACGCTTACATATTTTTCACAGAAAGGAATTCATGACGCAATGAAGGTCTGGGCCCCTCATGCCGCTGGTGCGTGATGGGGCTGTGTTTGCTGCCAATGACATCTGCTGCTTAAGTATATACAGAGAGATGGGCTGTTACTTGTTGCCAAGCGTGAAGATAGACGAAACCTCTAGGAAGGGATGGACCCCTACTTGTTCCACATCCGAGGGTTTCGTGAAGGTGATACCCGCGTACAGCTATCATGTAATTCTTTCTTCTTCAAGCAAACTATATAAAGAGTGGATAATGTTATAATTTTTCACATGTTTCCCAACAGGCATACGCGTGGGGTCTGTGCCGAAAAGTTTCCCTTTGATGTTTGTCCCGTTCCACATGGGACAGCCCCCCCACAGTCTGTTTTTAGGGGCCATGCGCCCTTCGGGCTGAGTTGATGTAATTAGATCTAAGCAGCCCAAGTGGCATGATGGCATGGAAAACCAAGCACACTGGAGCCGAAACATGGAGCACATTGGTCCCATTCTTTCATCCAGAGAGCAATATGTCATGAACCCCAGCAGGTCTCGGAAGCGATGTGCTCACGAAAAAGCTTGGGGTGGTTGGAAGGAAGCGGTTGGGATCCTGGAAATCCGTGTGTCGGCGTTGTTGTGAAAGTGCCCCCGATGACCTCACTTGGGGCTGCCCGGCCAAGGTTGGGGCCTTTTCGTGCCTCCCACGTGCACCTACTCATGGTTAATGGGGTCCCATTTGCGTGATTCAGGTCTGCCGACAGTAACTACCTGTAGCTTTGCAACCCCAAATGCAGCATCTTGCAATCGATACGCGGATACACCAAGATCCGATGATGTGAATAGTTTTCCCTTAAGTATTCGATTGCAATATCCATGATTGTTGAGTGACCTTCCGTGCACGACGAGGCCCAGGGCTACGCAGCCCTCCTGGTCTCAGCATATACAAGCACTAGATAAAATGCCATGTCCAGAATTTTACAGTTACTTCTGTTCCAGTACCAGTGTCTATCGAAGACTAGACGACTCCACGCATCGTCGACTAGCAGCCCTTGCTCCTGTCACTCTAAGCTCTCCTACTGAAAGGACATTGCAGCGATAAGCTGAAACCCAAATTGCGCCTTCTAAGAGCCAAGCTTCAAGACAAGTTTAATATGGCAAGGTCGCCGAGGTTCCTGCAGAGTGGCATGCCCTCTCAACTAGCTATTGCTAGTACGTCGTCGACATCTAGCAACAACGCCTTTATGAGCAAGTGTCACTTCAAAACATTTCCAAGGCCCAAATCAATGTGTAACGATCTTGACGCAACACGAGCGCAGTCCGGTCTCACTGTGATGTGCCAGGCGACGGCCATCAACTTACAACGCGGCGAGAGGAGCTCCAGCAGAGGATACCTGGATGCATGTACATGCAAAGAGTCCGAGGTATGTTTAAGAGTCTGTTATTCTGCGTGGCTTTGCCTTTGCATTCACGGAATTTTTCCTCGCTTGGCAAGGGTCGGCTTCCGGACTCTTTCCGGACTCTACAGTCCTCTCCAGCCCACCTAACACATGCGAATCTATAGAAATCAAATATACTGTTCAATCATGGCATTTTTGCAAACTCCAACGGGTCCATCTACTCCCCCAATCTGTCCCCCCCCTCTTCTCTCTCTCTCTCTCTCTCTCTCTCTCTCTCTCTCTCTCTCTCTCTCTCTCTCTCTCTCTCTCTCTCTCTCTCTCTCTCTCTTCTCTCTCTCTCTCTCTCTCTGTCTCTCTCTCTGCTCTTGGCTCTGGCAGGATGTCTCCTAATGTCGTCTGCAAGCCTGGGTGAAACCTCGGTGTGGTGGCATATGTCTCCTCCCCTTCCCACTG
>MVGU01001365.1:115000-120000 GCA_002005505.1 Botryococcus braunii | reverse complement strand
TGCAGCTTACAGCTACAGTATGTAAAAAGCACCCAACATGTGTGCGGAGCTTTGCGCACCGGACATGTCTTATCATACTATGCTTCCTCAAGCGTGTTAGCTCCCCAACAAATGCAGCGGTACATGCATGTAACGCTACAAATTTTGCGATACCATATCGTTCCTAAAGTAAAAAGCTGCAGCACATTCTAATACTCGTCTGCCTTATGGAATACCACTACAACGCTTTCATGCTTTGGCCCATGGGATACATCTGTAGTGTGTGGACCTGTGCCCATCCTGACCGCACAGTCCGGACCATGATCTCCCAAACATCGCGAGCCCAATCGGAGTGCAATATTGCTTGTGCAATATTGATGAAAAATGTGATTTGATATCAACTGCCCCATCATCGAGCGGGACTTGGCAGATTCTGCCACATGTGCCGAGCATCAGAAACGGCCACCGTGAATGTTGACAAATTTTCAAAAAGTGGGCAGATTCTTGAAATAATGCGGTCTGCGGTGCGCGTGCGGTTAGGATGTGATTCACTTTTTATTCTGCATTGTTAAAATGCCATAAACCTGCGTGGCGACAACTGTCACAAAACCGTAAGCCCGGTAATGAACGCGGGGCCTGCAATGCCCTGCAGTCCAACTGGCGGGTTCACACATATACAAGCAACTATGCCAAACTATGTACATTTTGCACTTTAACAACTGCACGCTAATTGTTTGTTCATTCCACAAGTCTGAGTGAGTGTTCATTGCATAACAAGCTCACTGCATGTCTCTGGGACAGTGTTTTATAGGTCTCCAAATCATAGGACCCCCAGATCGCTCATTACACATATTTCCAACTTGATGAATCCCATGCTTGCGCCCTCACTGAATTGACGCTACCTGCGAGTTCGTGCAGGCAGCTACAGGTACTATGCATACGACTTTGCCGCCCCCGCTTCCCCCCCCCCTCTCCCTCTCTCTCCCACCCCCTCTCTCTCTCTTTCTTCCCGTTCTACCTCTCCCATACTGTTTCTAGTCTGTTTCTCCTTCACTTTCTAAAGATATACTGATAAACAACTGTCTGGAATGCACCCCGGCGGAATGCATTCCACTGCACTGAAGGTAATCAAGATGAGTGGCTCTAAGGTGTTCAAATCCAGCAGTTGGTTTGACAAAATTCCCAACACACGCAGAGCTTCACCATTTGACAAGGAATGACCACTTTCTACCACAATTTTATGCTGGAGTTCATGCGTCTACTCCAACTTTAACTCGCGTCAACCCCGGCACTCCTTCCAGTCTCCAATCTTTTTCGAAGTTCGTATCTTTTTCTACAGTTAAAAGTTAAAGGAAAATAATCGAAACTTGCTACTTTCTGCACCAACGTTATAACAATAGGTGGTCGACAATGCCAGTGGGCAACGCTTTCGTTACAGGGAAAGCTGCTAGACGTTGATGTTCGTACCCCCCTTATGAAACCCGATCCGCAACTGAGCTTCTGTAATCTCATAGCCCTGGAGTTGGGACTTGGACATGCATGTCAGTATCAGCTAGTCAGCCAATACGCAGCACTCAAGGCTGCGACCACATACTCCCCATTGAATTAAAGACGATGCAAAATATCACTGTCTAACAGTAGCCCTAACACAAACTAACGGAGAAGACATTCCATCCCATGCTGTTCAGCCGGAAGTGCTTATCCACCGGCTGCTGTTATCCACATAGGAGGCTGCGAACTGTACCGCAAATGATGACGGAGCAGCCGACACAGAGAGGTCGATGTTCTTGCATGTAACAATAAGAGACATTGGCCGTAGAGATTTTGTCATAGTAAACATTTGATTACGTTTCTATAATTTTGTAAAGTGGTTTTGGCCAAGGCAAGGGGATCTGCAGCAGACCGAAAGGCCTTGTACCGGAATCCACCTATTCCTGGGCGTCCATGTCGCCCAAGGAAATGATTTTCTTGCTTCGGAGACCTACAAATAAATTATGAGGAATGTTCATTTAGGTTCAGGAGCTGGTGCCCCTAGGGATGGCGATGGAGTCGCAAGTGGGCTGCTCCACATCGCCCTGCAACTCCCATCTCAGCACGTTTTCATCCCTTAAGGCTAGGTCATGCATTCAACGTGCTACTTTAAAAAGCAAAGAGGTGCTCAGACGCAATCGCATCTCGCGTACCTGGAAACGAGAAGAGCGAGGACACGCGGACCGACCTGCACTTTGTTGTGCTTCCTCCAATCATGAGCAGCCAACTCTCGGTCTCTGTACGCGGTGTGATGCGCAGCTTCCGTTAACAAAACGGCAAGAGGTAAGCTTCTCGCTTACTGCACGAGCCAAGTGTGTTTTCGTGTTCCCATCTTTTCAACATCCCGCGCAGTCCCACTGCAATATGCTGACTTGGTCTGCGCATTTCCAATCTTACAGTGATGGGAGGTTCAGTGATATAAGTACTTCTCCAATGGCAATTGTGCAATGTAGGCGGACAGTGGGGAGGATGATGGGTACAGCAGACTGGCAGACCCAGCTTGCGCAGATCACCCCTGCAGTGACAACCATTATGGCCATCAAACGGGCTGGGATGGGAGCTCACGTGATGAAGAGGAGGAGCTTCCTCATGATGTGGTGTGTTACTTTACCTCACCATCGACTTGACCAGGGCCCTTGGGCACTGTTTGTGAACAATGCCCCCCCCCCCCGGGGGGGGGCGGGTTGGGTAGGGGGCAGTCGTGTGTTGGGCCTCCTTGAATTTGCTGACTGCCGAGTGCTTTTGGTTTGGTTTGGTTTGGTTTGGCTGACTGTTTGGTTTGTGCTCTTTCTTTCGTAAGAGGAACGGAGGGCTGCGCTTGTTTCGCCCACTGATAGATGAATGAGTAGACGGATGTGCCTTCAGGCAGCGCAGACAGTCTAAGAGGATATTTTCTGATAATTGAGAAGAGTGGTGCAGTCACAATAGGACAGGAAGCTTTCCCACGACATCTATACAGGTCACCTGTGCCTTTACATTTGTGTGTTCATGTAACAATCACGCAGGTCATGATGCTTGTAGCTGAATGAATTTAGCATGGCCAGCTGTCACGAAATCTTGCACCCCCCGTCCCTCTACAGTGTGGGGGAGAACTTACAAATATCTGAGAAATCTCCTCCTCTTTTCATGGAAGACTGGCAACTGGATTTCAAAAAGATTCCGTTTTCAGGAGGTAGAGGCTGCCTGGTCTGGCAAGTTTAGGTTAAGTAGCTTGGTGCATTATGAGTTCCTGGTAAAAAACGGGGCGACAGCCAAAACTTATGCCGGGGATTTGAACCTGGAACCAGATGGTGGCGCTAGCAGCCGGCGCCCCCCTTGCAGCCTTCAACTGGGAAGTCTTGAAGCCCACCAATGTATTAAAGACTGCACAAAAACTTCGAGACCGCGTGTACTACGGCGACGTCCTTCCTCCCATTGGGGCTCAGCATATCTCATATGCCCGCCTCCTCCAATTGCTGGTACGGGCTGCTGAGTTATAGTCACAGATATTAGTACGAGCAATCTCCTTGCGTGATTTCAGTCACAAAGCCCCTGGTATTGGTTTGTGTTGCCCCCGTTATAAGATACAAGTCCGATTCAGATTTCTTTCACGAAGCCTTTCTCACTCTTACCCTTCTCCCACCGCCCCTCCCAGACCCAAGGAGATTTGTCCTCCTAAGTCTCAAGCCTTCCTCCTCTTTCGTTACAATGCAAGAGTGTCCTGGGAAGAGCTTTCGGTCCGGATCTTCGGTTTTAGTTCTCCAACCCCTACCTACTCTTTTGTGTCTTTCCAATGTGCTTGTCTGGTTCCTCCACTATCACCTTGTGTTGGAGGATTTGCAACTGCAACCCACCTGGTACTTCATGCGCACGTGCATGCGTGCTAGGCTCTGTTCCCATGCGTCGAGGTGGAGGAGCGTGCGTGCATACGCATGCGCTCGCCCCTGCATGTGTGTGTGTGTGTGTGTGTGTGTGTGTGTGTGTGTGTGTGTGTGTGTGTGTGTGTGTGTGTGTGTGTGTGTGTGTGTGTGTGTGTTTGTGCGTGCGTGCGTGCGTGTGCGCGCGCGCGCCTGCTCCTTGCATGTCTGCCTGCATTTCTTCCACCGTCAAGACTGTAACTTGGGGAAGGGGAAAACTGCTGCAGAAACAACGACGAGTCAAAAGGGTGGTTTTGATGAACGAGGGCCGGGTGGCCATGGTGGAGGTTCCCGTGGCGGGCTTCGGCTCAGACTTCGCAAATGCGGTTTATGACCGCTTCGATCCCAAGTGAGTTGTCCTTGCTCGGGTATGTGTGCCTTGATGGCTGATGTGGATGATGGTGATGGTGGTGGTGATGATGCTGATGATGGTGATGGTGATGTTGAGATGATGATAAAGATGATTGAGAAGATTCAGATAATGATGGTGTTGCTGACGACAACGGCGACGACGGTGATTATGATGATTGTCAAAGCAGATCCCGATGACTGTGTTGGAGGCATGTTAAACATGTTCATATCTGTTCAAAACACGCTTTTGAGCCCATATCTGGATCATACTCATCGGCCTTTCAAGGAAAAGAGGATTTTGACGGCCTGATTGTGGTAGAACGTTTTAGCATTTGCTGCGAGTGTTTGCAAAGCGCTGGCCCCCTATGGCGCACATGGAGCTGGGCTCACGAGCAGGACTGGTCTGACTGCAGCCCGCATTCATTACATTGATTGTACTGAGCACCCAGCGGGTTGCAAATCCCTGTTACCTCCTCAACCTGGCCTCCGCCCCCCCGGGGGGGGGGGGGGGGGGGCTATGCATGTGATGCATGTAGATTGCGGCGGTGGGTTGTGTGCATGCGATGCATGTATGTTGCGGGTGTGTGATGTATGCATCTTGCGGCAGTCTCGCGCATGCATGTGGTGCATGCATCTTGCGGCAGTGTGTTGCACGCCATGCGATGCATGTACGTTGCGGCAAGTGTGAGGATTGCATGTTGCGGCAGTGTGACTTATGCGTGCATGTTGCGGCAGTGTGACGTA
>MVGU01001365.1:102500-110000 GCA_002005505.1 Botryococcus braunii | reverse complement strand
CGCGTACATGTGGGTGCATAAGGCAGGGAGGCGTGGCAGGGCAAGGAGGCCTACACGCCTCATTGCATGTGTAAGTGCAGGGAGGCGTGAAACACAGCATCGCAAGGATGGCGTCGGCGTTCAGAGGGATGATGCAAGGAGGGGCGGCTGTGCAGGTGCATGCAAGGGGGAAGCCCATTTCCAAAGCGGGAGATGGAACATGGGAGAGTGACGCCCTCTTACGGCGCGCCGCCGAACTCACAGTTGGTTACTCAGGCGCTGAGCTGGCCAACCTCCTCAATGAGGCTGCTATTCTGATGGTGCGTCAGCCTCCCTGCCGCTCTTTTGTATCAAATGATGTGTTTGGAAACAATGCTGTGCTTTATCGGCATATCCATGCTCTGTGATAATGGTGTTGCAGCGCATCAATGCTTGTTGGGGGGGAAAATGGGCAGGTGAGAAAACAGCGGGCGGAGATCAGCCTGGATTTGATCCGGGAAGCGATGGACCGCCGCTCCCTTGGCTTACCAATGGGCAGGCTGCCTGACAGCGAGGCGAAGAGGCGTGTCGCATTAATTACTGCAGCTCGGGCAGTCACTCTGGCACTGACACCGGGAATCCCTCCTATTGTATATGTTACCATCTCCCCCCGCCAGGACACTCTCTCCCGCATCATCTTCCAGCCGCAGGTGCGCTTGCTGCCCCCCCCCCCCCCCTTCCATCCCTTCTCCCCCCATCGCCCGCTCAAAGGACGGAGGGAGGGTTTGCACCATTCCCTCCCTTGAGTATGCACCACAATATACCAAGAATACACCACACCACACCAAAGTCGCACCATTTTTTAAAAGTTGTGTGCGTACGCCCCGTAGGTCTTGCATTTGTGCTTGGAAGCCTCAAGTGTCCGAATTTCAAGTTTATGTCTTGGCATTCTCTCGGCGACTTTGTACAGCGCGCCTTGGCAGAGTGGTAAAAGGGGAGAGGGACAGTTTTGGGGGGACCGGATTAGCTGTTTAGGAGGCGTGGAGCCTTGAGCATTTGGGTCATCCAATTTTTTACGGCCCTTCTCTCGCTCTCTCTCGGGCCGCACGTGGTTTGGCAGATCAAATCTTCTCTTCTGTTTTCAAGATTGGGGACAAAAATACCAGCCGCAATTTTTTAACGAGTCAAACTGATTTTTTTTTTTTTAAGCTACAATGTTCACTTTATGTTCTTCTCTTTCGTCTCCCATCCTTCTTTCTGTCTCTCTCTCTTCTCCCCTTTCTCTCACTCAAACACCCATCACGCACGGTCTCTCTCTCTCTCTCTCTCTCTCTCTCTCTCTCTCTCTCTCTCTCTCTCTCTCTCTCTCTCTCTCTCTCTCTCTCTCTCTCTCTCTCTCTCTCTCTCTCTCTCTCGCTCTCTCTCTCTCTCTCTCCCCCCCCCCTTTCCCCTCTCCCCATGCTCTGTCAACGCATGTGTGCACGCTCATAGCGCCGCTATGTTGATTTGGTGTCTGTTTCCGCGGCAGGGAAGTTGTGCCCACACATTCCTGCATTTGTTGTATGTTGCGTCATTTGCCTGTTGCGGAGGATCAAAGGAAACCTCCTTCAGTCCCCAGCGTTTAGTGGAAGAAGGATGTGGGAATGTGCCCCACCCCTCACCCCCCCCCCCTTCCCAGGATAAAAACAAATTTAACCAAATTTGGAATGTCTTTTGCAGCGAGCGTGTCGTCATGCGCCCCTTTGATCGCAGAGATGGGATCCTCCTTTCTTCCAAATTTGATTTTTTGAGCATGAAGAGATTGAAAAGGTCTCGTTGGTGCACAGGAAGAAATAGCAAGCGAGCTGGGGCTGAGTACTGGCATGGATAAAGTCAACGCGGTCCCCAAGGGAGAGGTTTACTCAACCTATGAAGTCAACTGCTCATTCCTTGTTCCGCTGTTGGCTCCCCGCGCTGCAGAAGAAGTGCTGTTTGGGAAGGAAGGAGTCACCCTTTCGACAGCAGCAGCGGTTTGAGTCCCTCGCAGCCTCCTCCTTACGCTTCCCCCCCTTGTTTTTATCCCCCCCCCCTTTTTTGTCGTCAGGGTGTTAAGGCAGGGAAAGTACGAGAGTATGCTGCACTGCTGGAAATGAGAGTGTTGTTAAGTTGTTCATAGTCCGCCCTAAAAGGGGCTTTGGGATGAATTGAAGCTCTGTCCTTCCGATTGGTGATAAACAACTTCACTGTAAACCGGGGTTTGCTGAACTTGTGATACAAGTGCTACCGTCAAGGCTACTGTTTGTTGCTTGTACTCTCTCTCTCTCTCTCTCTCTCTCTCTCTCTTCTCTCTCTCTCTCTCTCTCTCTCTCTCTCTCTCTCTTCTCTCTCTCTCTCTCTCTCTCTCTCTCTCTCTCTCTTCTCTTTTTGTGTGTGTGTGTGTGTGTGTTGTGTGTGTGTGTGTGTGTGTGTTGTGTGTGTGTGTGTGTGTGTGTGTGTGTGTGTGTGTGCGCGCTCGCGCACGCGCGCTTCCAAACCTGCGTGTGGGCAAGGGTGGTGCGCGCCGCGAGGGTATAAATATCCATATTCACACATCGTCAGCAAGTTGCACATCTTAGGCCGTGTCAGTGGGAAGCAATGATGTGGAACAAATAGTAAATAATGATTTTGTCAGACAGGCCCATTCCCCGGGCCTTTTCCCGCTCCACCCAGCGAATCACACGTGAGAAAGCCAAGCAGAGACTGGAGCACTAAACCAAATACAAACCGAACACAATGTGGAGCGAGACATCGATATATCTGCACACCAAATGTATGCTTTCTGACAGTTTCCCAAATCAAACATAACACGAGTGCATCACTTCAAAGCTGATTCCGAAGATCAGTGCAAGCATGGCCCCCTCGGGGGGGGGGGGGTGGGGGGGTGGGAGAGGAAAAACAAAAACAATCGGCCGACAGGACGCGGCGGCACTGAGCGGGTATTGAACTGGGGTGGATGTGGTGCAATGCAGCTGTCGCGAGCTGGCAACCTAGCGCAGTGGCTGGTCCAGTATTCCAACATGTACCCGGTGACGAGGGCCATTCCAATCGCATATAATCTGACCATGGGAGGGAGGCCCGACCCCACGGTGGCGAGGTCCACGATCTGGTTTGAGGGGCCCATCCATCGCTTGCAGGTCGCCGCTTACCAGCGGGCACTCCGAATTGTGCGGTGCGACCAGCTCCCGCCTTTGGCCTTCCAACCCACGAACTTCAAACTCTGCTTGCTTGCTCACACCTTGCGCTTCGGTATCTTTTATTGTTGTCCCTGCGATCGCTTGCTTGTACCTCACCTCGCTATCTCACTTGTTGCCCTTCGGCTTGCTTGCTCATGCCTTACTTCGTCGTCTGTTGTGTTTGTCCCCATGATTGCTTGGTCCCACATGACTTGGTCAGCGCTCCTATTGTCCCTCCACGCCCCAACTCCACGGTGTGGCCCCAGGTGTTTGTGTTTTCTTTGTTTTTATCTTCTTGTCGTTGTGCTTCTTTGCTTGACTGGGGCGACATTGGATATTCGTGAGGAGCTGCTGTGATGGCGGGAGGTGCGGGAGCACACATGGGGGGAGGGGGGTGTTTCTTCCTTTGTGTTTTTGGCTCTGTGAACCCAGCTGTGTCGAGAGCAACGGTACATGAACGGCGTCTTTCTATCGCAAGCTCTCTCTCTCTCTCTCTCTCTCTCTCTCTCTCTCTCTCTCTCTCTCTCTCTCTCTCTCTCTCTCTCTCTCTCTCTCTCTCTCTCTCTCTCTCTCTCTCTCTCTCCCTCTCCCCCCCCTCCGCGAGGGCGTGCGTGCATGCGTGCACCTGTGTTGTGTGTGTGTGTGTGTGTGTGTGTGTGTGTGTGTGTGTGTGTGCGCGCGCGCGCGCGTGGATATGCGTGCGTATGGGTTTTGTTTATAAATAAAATACAGAGCAAGATAATCTCCTTGTTGTGGGCACACCTCGACTATTTATGGGTAGCAGCAAAACTCGTAGGGAGTTGAACGGGTTTTTAGGGTTTACTTAAATCCTAAACCTAAAAATCCTAAAACCCGTAGGCTGGTAAGGGCTGAAAGTCCAACAAGTCCGCAGTCCCGGCGGAATGAAACACGTTCGAGGCCTTGCCACACCTTGGGGGTGGGGGTGGGGGGGAGAGCAAACGGCATTTAGATGACTAACACAACCCTGGATGACTAACACAACCCTGGATGACTAACACAACCCTGGATGACTAGGATGGATGGAATGCCACTAAATAGCCCTACTGGACCGGAATGGACGGCCTTACTATTTGACAGTCTTATACGAAAGCATTAGTTGGTTTGCTAGTTCATAGTCCTAGAAGAAAGCAAGGAACGGCTTGCTAGTTCATGAGCCTAGCGGAAAAGCAATGGACGCCTTGCTGGTTTAGTGTCCTGGAGGAAAGCAACAGACGGTTTCCTAGGTCATAGTCCTAGAGGACCGGAATGGGCGGATTGCTCGTTATTGCTCTTAGAGGACCTGAATAGACGGCTTGCTGGTAGAAAGTCTCAGGAAGAAGGCACGGGGAGGCTTGATAGTTACGATTGGGGAGCAGGCAGAGGAGGACGGTGATCGAGAAGATTGCGGAAGAGCTGCTGCGGGCGGACAACGCGCAGGAGCTGGTGGAGGGGCCTCGCCTCATCCAGCTACTGGAGGAGGTGCCCCTCGATCACCTCCCTCCCGAGGGGACCGACCCCGTCAACCCGGTGTGCCTCCCTTCCCCCTCCCCCTCCCCCCACTTGCTATTGGACGGGGGCCTTGCTGACATGGGGCGAATCTCTCCGTCTCTCCCCACCGGCCTCCCCCTGGAACAACCCCCCTCTCTCCCCCCCCCCCGGCCTCTCTCTCTCCCAATCTCTCTTCATGTGTGTGTGTGTGTGGCTGTGTGTGTGTGTGTGTGTGTGTGTGTGTGTGTGTGTGTGTGTATGTGTATGTGTGTGTGTGTGTGTGTGTGTGTGTGTGTTCGTGCATGCGTGCATCTGTGCGTACGAGCTCGCGAGTATCCGTGCGTGCGTGCTGGCGGGTGTGTGCGTGCATGCACCGGGGGGGGGGGGGGGGAGGGGAGATGATTTGGGAAAAAGTGGGGGGGTGGGGGGAGGCAAGGGTTGTCTGCAAGCCGGAGGTCGCGGATGACGTCGAGCGCGGCTGGTGGAGGGGAACAGCTCCAGCTTGTCACAGCTCCAGAATCTCACACTGGGGTTGGTGGATGGAGCAGGTGGGCTCGAGGCTGGGCAGTGCGTCTTTCACGGCGGGGGCGCTGGCCTGGGGAAGGTGGGGAGGCTGGGATTCTCGCGGTACCAGAAGCAGCGGCTGGAGAGCATGGCCGACGAGCTCAAGCCGGAGCTCAGCGACGCGGACCGCGCCCTTGCCGTCCAGGCCGTCATCGGCGCGTGGACCTCCTGGAGCTCACGGTCGCGGGTACCTCGTGACTACGCCGACAAGGTGTGTGCCTCCTCCAAAGTGGTTTTCCCGCTTCGTGTGTGGAGATTGATTTTAGTTTCCACCCCTTCCCAAGACTCCCGCAGCCCACCTGCTCCCCCCCCCTCTCTCTCTCTCTCTCTCTCTCTCTCTCTTTTTTTTTTTTCTCTCTCTCTCTCTCTCTCTCTTTTTTTTTTTTTTTTTTTTTTTTTTTTTTTTTTTTTTTGCTCCCGGGCGTGTCCGGGGGCTGGGTGTAGTTACGGGCCGTCTTCCTGGTGTGGTGGAGGCATGCATCGTCATATGGACGACTCTCACGACTCCGTAACACGTGTCTTCTCATGGCTTCACAACCGGAGGGGGCTGGGGCGGGGGGGGGGGGGGGGGGCAGGTGCGGGAAGCGGTGAATGATCCCGAGGAGAGACAGCGTCTGGAAGCCCAGCAGAGGTTCGCAAGGTCGCCCGAGCGCCTGCCGCCGTTCCCTCCGCCTCCCCGCGGCACGCCTGAGTGGCGCGGCTGGATGCTGGAAGACTGGCTGCCTCCTGCCCCCACTGCCGATAACATCGAAGACGTTGAAGTTCTTGTTCCAGCCCAGGATAACTGAGATGCGGGGCTCCTGGCACAAGACTGGATGCCTTGTGAGCCTGTGCGCATCTGATTGTGCACGAAGCCTGAGGGACACGGGCCGTGGTGCAAGATTGGACGCGTCGTGAGCCATTGAATGTGCAGGACAAAGTAAGGGAAAGGGCACGTGCACGTGGTGGAAGACTGGATGCGTCGTGAGCCTGTGAGTGTGCGGGACAAGGTGAGGTACAGGGCACGTGGGGCAAGACTGGATGCGTCGTGAGCCTGTGAGTGTGCAGGACAAGGTGAGGTACAGGGCACGTGGGCCAAGACTGGATGCGTCGTGAAGCTGTGAGTTTGAAGGATATTTGGAGAACGGGGAACGGGGCGCAAGCCCTGGGCGGGTCATGTACGTGTGATTTTGCAGGACAAAGTGAGGGATAGGGCCAGTGCGCATGACTGGATGGGGTACAAATCCGTGAGTGAGTTTGAAGGTTGTTTGAAGGACAGGGCACGTGGCGCAAGCCTGATGCCCAACTAACCTAGAAGACCTAAATGAGTGTGTAGGAGAGCGGCGACTGAGTGGTGGACACGTAGGTGCAAGCATGGGTGTCATGTGGTTTGCACGGAACTGCGAGTTTGCAGGACATCTGAGGGATGGGCGTGACTGAATGCGTCATGATGAAGCCTGTGAACACGGACCCTGCAACACTAGTATAACGACTCTGACTCACATTGGTCGCAAACAGGACCCAGGACTCCCAAGTGATATTCTTAAGGGGTATTCATGAAATTACGTTGGTAACCAACAGCCTGCCGGGTAGTGGGCCCTTCAGGGTTGGAGCTCCGGAGTGGAGGTTCCAAGGGCAGGCTGCGTTGGATTCTACAGCACGTTGAGCTGTATTTCAGCTGACACGTGACACTGAAGTGACCTTCTGGTTGGTGAGTGTTGTGTAGGGTGCGCGTTGTGATTTTTGCGAACAATGGGTTCGCAACTCAGAAGCTCATGCGTTTGGGTATTGAATACACGGTTGCGGTGTCCGGATATATCGGAGTGCCATAGAAACGAGTTATGTCGGGCAACTGTAATTACTTCTAAAGTTTTTGCGAAACTTAAAGTTTCTGCGAATCTTAAGTTTCTGTCTTGGCCTGCATCTAGGAATCGTGGATCCACCCCTCCGGAGCTCCCCCCCCCCCCCCCCGGGGGGCCGGCAACGATCTTCGGTGCGACACTTCACCCAAACTCCGGGATCAGCAGCTGCAGTACACCGTACCTGTGCATTGCAAGCAGCCCTAATGTCGACGGAGTGCTGACACAGATTGATTTTATGGTTTTAACCTCCCGGAAGTGCCCTTTACAGCTGATCTACGCACACAGACCCTCCCCCCCCCTTCCAACACATACAGACCCTCTCTCGGCGGCCAAAACAATGGAGAAAACAAACCACACAGGAAAAACGGGACAAAACACTCTCCCCCCGGCTGGCTCCCACCCCCGCTTCCCCCAATGGGGAAAAAAAGAATAATAGAGAGAAGGAAAGGGAAGAAAGG
>MVGU01001365.1:85000-90000 GCA_002005505.1 Botryococcus braunii | reverse complement strand
GTGCGTGCGTGCGTGCGTGCGTGCGTGCGTGCGTGCGTGTGTGTGTGTGTGTGTGTGTGTGTGTGTGTGTGTGTGTGTGTGTGTGTTTGTGTGTGTGCGCGCGTGTGAGTGTGGATCTGGGCGCTTGCACACGTGTGGGCACCTGTGCGCGCAAGCCTGGCCATGATATCTGCAGAGGGATAAGGTGGAACAAAGTGACAATGGATGTCCATTACAGCATTTGAGGCGTGCTTGTGCATGGGGGCAGGGGGCCAAGATGGGAGCGTGCGGGTTTTTGATTTGGCATCCGGTGCAGCTGTGGCCAATTTTGGCGTGGCTGATGACGTCGTAAATGGCTTCCAGTTCCACCCGTATCTCCCTTTGGCGGCCACTGCTACAGGTTTGTGCACCAGCTAGATTCTTACTAGGTAGGGAAGAAGGGGGGGGGGTGAGGGCCGGCGGGCGAGCGAATCAGCGAGAGGGAGGGACGGAGGGGGGATGGGAGGGAGGGAGGGAGGGAGAGAGAGGGAGGGCTGGAGGGAGGAAGGGAAGGAGGGAGGGAGGGAGGGTGGGTGGGTGAGTGAGGGGACGGAAGGGAAGGAGGGAGGAATGGATTGAGGTAGAGGGGAGTGGCAGGGGGAGGCAGGGATGGAGGGAAAGAGGGAGGGAGGGATCCCCTCCAGCGGGGAAGGGTGAGAGGAAGGGCGTGGGAGAGGAGAAGAAGGATGGGGGATGAAAAGGATGCAATTGGGGTAGGAGGAGCCCAAAGGGAGGAAGGGAGCGAGCAAGTGCAGCAGCGAGAAAACGGGACTTGGATTTTGTCCGACTTGTCTTGTTCTCAATATTACTGTCTTGGGTGGTTGCGCAGCCCCCTTCCCCTCAGGGAGGCCGGCCTGAGCGGGAGGCTACGCTTTGAACCGCAATCATCATGTTCTTGCAAGTGCAAGAGCACCGCAGCATGATTTTGCAAGGTCATGATTTGGCGACTTGCACGGGTTTATGAACACCTCATGTATCATCCTTTTTTAATACGTCTGGATGTGTATAAGAATCAGGATAAGACTCAGTAATCACCTAAAGTTATGAACGGCCCAGTAACCACCTGAAGTATGATCGTCCATGTGAAGTGCACTTTGGTTTTTGTTTTATGCAGGTGACCGTAATACGCTTGCTCAGCTACCCATGGACTATGACGACCCATGCCCCAGCTCTGCACCTTCTTCAGCATGCTCTTCCTCTGAAAATTTGAGTGATGGCGATGAGGATTCAGATCAATCTCCAAAGAGGAGGGCCTGGGACACGAAGTCGGCTGTGAGAAACGCCTTGACGATGTGGCGCTTCCCGTTTGTGTATGTGGGAGCGGAAGAGGCTGACGCGGTTGCAATTGCCACACTTGAGGGAGCCTGTACAGCTGTCTCATGTGATGGTAATCCTGGAGTAGGGGAGGAATCTGAACCGACTCATCCTGTGCTTCAGGTGGCTCATGCGGTTAGGCAAGGCTCTTCAGCAGGAGATTCAGACGATTTGCCTGAGATCGATCTCAGGAAGATCGTCCAGGAACCTAACCGCAATGCCCTCAACGGGATGGAAAAGAAAGAAAAAGTGTCTGCTGATTGAAATCGTTGTAGGACCTTGCAATTGCAAGGTCCGACGAGTGGCATGAGTGACTACCGGTGATTCCCGATATTGTATGTGAAACTGTGGATGACCAATATGGGCCCTGCCTGAGCGTCACACGCGATATTGAGACCCCGGTGAAGGGGGCAATAATTTCATATACTTGGCAAAACTCTGCCGGAACCGTGCTAGGTGTATACACATTACGTGTATTAAAAACGAATTTTATCACACGTGTGCACTGTGGGCCAAATTTGTAAGGTCATGCTCGAAAGTGTTGCAGTTGCTGTGCGTCGGGTCCGAGAGCTGCACCATCATGATCCTTAGGCACACCTCTTCTGGGAAGCTTAAGGCTTCTTCCCTCCAGCTACAGCTTTAATCCTTTCGGGTAATATGTTCCGGATATTACAGAAAGTTAATTTGCCCCCAACAACGAACCTTTATTAGGTTGCTTAGAGGTGCGCACCATATGTCCTAAATCCTTGGGGGACAGGTAATCATCTCGCTGTGAAGAAATATACACGGAAGAACCTTTACACGGGTTCCACCCTATATATCCGCTAGGCGTCGTGAATCACGACTCGTGATGCACGACCTCCCAGTGGACACTCTTCCCCTTGCGGCCTATCAGTACACCCGACACTACCGGATCTCTTAAGGTCCCCCTCCCTAATGAGAGAAGTGTACTAGATGTTCATTAGGGGTGCCCGGTCGTGGGAAATGAATGTCATACACATGTGTGCGTGGTCTCGTGTAGATGAGAACGCGCAGGTCGACGTCTGGCGCCCAAATTTGATAATAGTAGTATTAGGTTGGAATATGCATTAATGGGGATGATACATAATATCAGCTTACGACAAAATTGTGTGGTAATGCAACCAGGCCTGAACTATGGCGTTTCGAGATGAAATGTTATATTTATACTGTAGTTTCCCATTAACCGGAGTTGCCGGAATCCAATATCGATATCTGGGAAATTTCGCAAAAAGCATGCACATGTCATGCCATGCCCGTACAGGGCTTCCTAAAGTTCCTATTGCGAACTTAAAACACGCCGTCGATTTGGTAGCTCTACCAATTCCTATAGCTATAGCCTTGAGCAACATGCATTGGGAGCGTTCATCCAAGACATCGAGGCTTCTTTTCCTAGTAAGTGAAGTATAATGGTAAAATTCATTATGACATCAAAGCGATGGTGCACCTGGCATACAACTCAACTGCACGTTGAAAGGCAACATGTTCATAATGCCGGCCGGGATTTTGAACGTATGTTCATCTATATATCATATATATTGAAGGTCACATCGGTATGATGGACACGTATATTGCAATAATGTGTCCATTCGTTTTCTATGCTTCTATTGTAAAGATGCAATGCTATCCCAGTTTCAATGTATTCATATGAGGATCTCTCAGTTGCCTGGACAGCTGGCTAGGATGGGAAAGACGAGGACGTTCATGACCCGTCAACCATGGGTACGATCGACCAGGACGTTCGCTACCAGGACGTTCAAATGAACGACCAATGGGTGCACGCGTCACAGTTCCGCCAATGCAACATGTATTGGATGTGTATCAAGGGGCGCGCGGGCACTTGCCATACGCTATGTAGCACGCGAATGCCAATGCCTCATACGGCAACACCGGCCGGTCGCCATGGAGAAGTGCAGAAGTAATGACAAGCATGACTAGCTTAGCCAAGAAGGTCTACACCTACAGGCGTTTGAAGTCCAGAGTTTCCTTGGAAAGTGACCTGAAGTAAACAAAGACAAACGCTGTTTAGGTTATATTCTTCCAAGGTGTCAGCATACAGTATCAAAAAAATACTCCGACTTGTTTAAAAGAAAGCTGCTGCGTCCCGGTGAGTTTTGTAAAGCAGGTTGCTGGGTCCAAGCAGGTTCCAATAAGGAATAAGGGATGCGATCAACCTACGGGTGCCAAGTCCTTGCAAGGACCTGGCACCCGTAGGATGATCGCATCCCTTATTCCTTATTAAATTGGGAAAAAAGGGTTAATACATGTCCTGCACCTATTAAGTAAAGTGCTGGAGACGAACTCATAGTGTAAAGCAATTTTAACGTTCCCACAAAAGTTTCTATGCACCAGCAAATCCCTTTCTAAAGAATTGAAGTGACGCCTTGGGCGACCAAAACCAAGATATAGATCTGCAAGGAATGATTGGAAATGTTATGGCATACTGCAGTGTTGAAATCAGAAATGATAAAAGCTTGTGGCAATGTGACATCTAGAAGACACTAAAATATCTTTTAGTGAACAAGCAAACCTGGATAGATGTCCCGAGTTTTTTACTTAAAGTTTCGGAACTTTCTGGTAATCACGATAAAGGCGAATTTACAAGTGCATAAGCACATCGTTTGAAATATATGGAATTAGGGGTAAGGGTTTATGGGGGGATATGTACACCGAATTCGAATGTGGGTTTCCGAATTTAAATGGTTCGAACACATGGACGTGCTAGTGACCTCTCATCCCACTCGGATCTGCTACTTCAAACCCCTGAGTGTGATAATGCAAGTTTATCAGTTAAAATAAATAAGCACAATTTCCGCTGGTATTCTGAATGTGTAACTTTCCAGTTTAGATAGAGTGATTGTAGAGAATCTCCTTAGATTAAGAGTGATGCCGGTGCAACTCACCTGGATTTTGTCAATAGCCCAAAATACGTTTGCGTCGAATCCGGCAATCTACACGACACCTCCATGATTGACATAAGTATACTTTATTGCAGGCAAATGAGGTTGCTCAACTACCGTAACGAGAGAGCAAAACGATATGCAGACACGAAACTATACATTCAGATAATTATAACCATAAACAATTAATATCACTTCAATCCTCCAGCCGGATTTCACATATATCTCCCATTTGAAAATGGATAGCTACTTTTGGTTTTCAATCCAGCCATTATTGATGTATTGGTTAAAAGAATGAACGCTTATTTCAGTACCCAAGCAGAAATCAGCAATGGAAGTAAGAAATGCCGTAATTAAGGAATGCCGGAAAATCAACGGTGAAGAAATGGCGATGGATCCATGGGGCAAGATTTTAAAGCTTTAAAGCCATACAGCAATATGAAGGTATAGCTTCTTCTTTTGTACACAGTGCGTACTTCACAGCCTGCTTAAAAGGGCATATTTCCCCTGCTAGAGAAACGTGCATCTTCAAAAACAAGGGCTTTCATACCGTAGAGAAGCTTCCAAACGAAAAGCGGATGCTGGCCGTGGTTGTGCCAGCAGGGATCCATATCGAAGTTTCGCGTTGTAACGCATATACGTCAGTTAAGCCTATCAGGGTATCGACATCCCGAAAACGCACTGACGCCCCTTCGATAAATCCCACAGCTGCTGTGAAATTCCCTGTTGAAACGAAATCATGTATGCCGG
>MVGU01001365.1:62500-80000 GCA_002005505.1 Botryococcus braunii | reverse complement strand
TTGCAGTAGAGTCAGAGGTCATGGTTTTGAATTGAACCCTTCTGAAATGAAATATGTCCTCCAGAGACAGGTCAAAGATTGCAATCGATTAGCCCAGCTGCCTTGCTGAAGTTGTCCACGAGGTTTTAGCAATATAATGTGATATGGACTTTCTTAATGGAATAAAATTTACCACTTTACCAAAGCAATACCACTTTAACACAATGACTATCGTCCAACCCACAGAAAAACAATCCTTAACAATAGTCAAACTCCTAATTTTTGTGATCCCGAGCATGATGCCGTAGGCACGGACTACCTGCAGGCGATCGAGGCTCCAAACGGTGTGTGCCTGTGCTAGCAGGGCAGGTGACTGCATTTGTCAAACAAGCGTGACTCATTCATCACATATACAAATGCATTCACTGTACCAAACTGGTGCTAAGGCTGAAGCCGGCGTGTTGATCGGAACATGGCAGAAAGCACAACACTCATCCATTTCTAATGATCATGTTGCTCCCATACACAGCAATTGCTGTGCATTGCAATGCAAACTCTCCATATGTCATGCATGTCTCACCCACAGCAGTGCAGATCCACCATACGTCAGTCAAGTCCAACACATCGCACTGCGCACTCTCGAAGTACCAGTGCCACTAATGTCCCACAAACAGCAGTTTACATTCTCGAATCGTCAACCAAACCTCGTAAGAAAAACTGCACCCTCCGCAGATGTCACCCAATGCCCACATGTGTACACATGCATGTCAAAAACTACGTAAAGGTACCCCACTTCCATTTGCAGGCCTCCATCCAAGAATCATTTATATCCATCAGATCATTCTGCACTGGCAAGAAACTTTCAAAGCATCTTGTACCTTTTCTGATTTACTTTCGCCTTACAAAAAGAAAGGTTGTGAGAACTATTACAGCAACATAGGCAGTCACTTGCTGAAGAGTTGGCGTCTGTCACTTTATAAAAGGATACATTTGTCATTGTCTGACTAAATATCATCCCTCGGTTTTCTAATAAATGCCAGAGATCATTTGTCTCAGCGGATATCCTCGAATGCAAATCACAAAGCAAGGGAAGTCGCTTTATTTGCTCGAAAACTGCTTTATTACGTGTCCTCTGACTTGGAAAGGGCTCGTCTGGGAAGTGGGGACGCAAGGAAGGTATCAACTTGCCCGAGCAAAGCTTGAAAGGTAACCCTACTGTTCTTATAACCACAATGCTATAAGTCCGCAAGCATACGTTGTAAGCAAGTTCATGTGCATGAAAGCGAGAAAGAGAGAGAGAGAGAGAGAGAGAGAGAGAGAGAGAGAGAGAGAGAAGAGAGAGAGAAGAAGAGAGAGAGAGAGAGAGAAGAGAGAGGAGAGAGGAGAGAGAGAGAGAGGAGAGAGAGAGAGAGAGAGAGAGAGAGAGAGAGAGAGAGAGAGAGAGCGAGCGAGAGAGAGAGAGAGAGAGAGAGAGAGAGAGAGAGAGGAAGAGAGAGAGAGAGAGAGAGAGAGAGAGAGAGAGAGAGAGAGAGAGAGAGAGAGAGAGAGAGAGAGAGAGAGAGAGGATAGAAAGAGGGGGAGCGGAGGGAGGTGGAGAAAGACATGTGTGTGTGTGTGTGGGTGGGTGGCACCCATGTGTACCTGTGTGTGTGTGTGTGTGTGTGTGTGTGTGTGTGTGTGTGTGTGTGTGTGTGTGGGTGTGTGTGTGTGTGTGTGTGTGCGCGTGCGTGCGTGCGTGCAAGTGTTTTGTAGGTGTAAGGGGGAGGGATGCTGACCTGCAAAAGAGTTGTACTGTGGGCCCTACTTTGCATCATTGAGGAATTTGAATGCACAAGTATACCGTTTACAAGAAAACGTGCTTTTCCAATTGTTAGCAAAATCCATAAAGTTATGAATTTCTTAACTTTTGTCTGACGAACATACAAATGGGCAGCCGAGAGGACCAGAATAAAGAATGCAACCTGGAAAGCGAAATCGACAGCCACAAGGGTGGTTCCCGGTGGTAACGCAGTGGAAAACGAGATAATCCCTCCAGCGTCAGTGCGGTTCACTTGATTGACGATCCTGGACACCAGCTGCCCGTTCAAGCTACGGAACATCACTTGCCAGGAAATAGGATGTGGCGGAAAGTAGTCGGGGGCGGGGCCTGCCAACTTTCCACGCGTTGCTGAGAACAAAAAATCGGGACTGATGTTGGTGCTCATGTAGAGATAGCCCCTCCCCTGTACATCAATCGTGATGGTCCTAGTCTCGTTCAGGTTGAGGCCCCAGGACCGCCAGCCATAAGCAAAAAGCATTCTAGCCCTGTACCGGCATCCCGTGCCGGTACAGCCAATGCAGGGTTGCTCCCAGCCAAGCGTTTTGATTTGTGACCCTGCCCAAACCCAAAGCAACACTATCTATCTTACTGTAAGAATTACCCGCTCTAGATAGATTCATCCGTCCATTCACTCTGATCAATCTAACAAATTGTCTGTTACGGTCACGTAAATGCGCATCAAGCATTTCCAAGCAACATTTCCTAAACTGTGCTTCTTCAAGGCTTCTTCATTGCTCTAGTTTCGCGCTAGCGCCCACTCAATCTCAATCTCAATCTCTCTCTCTCTCTCTCTCTCTCTCTCTCTCTCTCTCTCTCTCTCTCTCTCTCTCTCTCTCTCTCTCTCTCTCTCTCTCTCTCTCTCTCTCGGACTTCCGCGTCTACACGCACGACGTGTCTCTAGTTGTGCTGCAAAAACTGAGCTGCAGCTGCAGCTACTATATTGTTACAAAACGTAATAACTCACTCTGGGAGGTATAAGTCCTGTTTCTTTTGTTTAACACTTTCTGTGTCCTCGGGAATATTTGAATACTGCGGACAGTTACCAGAAGGGTTGTGATTTGTCAAAAATTTTCAACCTTTGCCCATTTTGGGAAGCGTGCGCTCCTTCTCCTAAAAAACTAGGTTTAGCTTCCTGGGCGATACCTGCATAAACGTCAGGCCTATCCACTGAGCTTTGTGGGACGGTGTCCCTTGTATGCACATTCTCACACTTAGGCAAGGTAGGTTGGCAAGTCCCCATCTGGGGTCCCTATGTGTGACTGAACATGGGTTCTCTCTTTCAGCTCTCCGAGTATTCCTCCCCCTTTCTCTGTCGAGTTAGTGGTGGAGTTAGTGGTGAGTTCCTAAAAGTTCTTTAGGAAAGTGTTCCTTAGGATTGGGAGAACACATGATTTACCACTGAGCTCACTGCAGTACTCGTACCGGGAGGGATCCCAACAGCCCGTGCTTACGTGACTGCCCGGCGGGAGTACGATGTTTTTTCATGGGGCATCACACTGTTATATTGTCTGCAGAGTGGCATGTGTTTTCCTTCTTGATTAGACTGTACTCCAGATTGGTTGGTGGTTTTCGGTGGGGTTTTACAAGAAACAACGCCATTCTCTGGACTTCGGGAGGTTGTTCCATAAACAACGTCCTACTTCGATATATGTCCTTTAGGTGTATGTTCTTGTCAAACGGTCCCTGTTGGTCCTGGCAGGATGTCTCCTACTGTCGTCTGCAAGCCCTGGGTAAAACCCCGGTGTGGTGGCGTATATCCCCTTCCCTTCCCCACTGTATACTCACTGTGCTTGTGCTTTCGACGGGTGTGCGTGATATGGGTACTTTCACTTTCAATTTCACCCTCTCTCTCTCTCTCTCTCTCTCTCTCTCTCTCTCTCTCTCTCTCTCTCTCTCTCTCTCTCTCTCTCTCTCTCTCTCTCTCCCCTCTCTCCCCTCTCTCTCTCTCTCTCTCTCTCTCTCTCTCTCTCTCTCTCTCTCTCTCTCTCTCTCTCTCTCCCCCTCTCCCCCCCCCCTCTCTCTCTCTCTCTCTCTCTCTCTCTCTCTCTCTCTCTCTCTCTCTCTCTCTCTCCTCTCTCTCTCTCTCTCTCTCTCTCTCTCTCTCTCTCTCCACACCTCACATACACATCCCCCCCCCCCCCGGGGAAAAAGGAACCTATCCTCCCCATTTGAATGCGTTCGCATCTAACTCATGCCCCCGTGTCTTTCCACTCGGATCCGATCTTTCTGTCTTTCCGACAGGGAGGTACGTACCAATGGAAAAGCAGGAAATTTGAGGAGGAGGCGGGGGAGGCGGTGAAGGTGACTGCGGTGGTGGCTGAGGAGGTTGGGGTGGCGATGGAGGAGTGCCAGAAACGGTACTGACCTACATTAGAGTCACGACGTGATCAACCACCGTCTCATCATGCAAAGGTCAACATGCCATCAAGTAAAATGACCATGCCACATGGCAGAGTACATCATTGTACATATGTGTATTATTAATTGGTAATCTGTGTCACTTATCTACCACGCTTCCACGTTGTGAATGAGTGTGTGTGTGTGTGTGCATGTGTGTGCGTGTGTGTGTGTGTGTACACATGTATGTATGTGTGTGTGTGTGTGTGTGTGTGTGTGTGTGTGTGTGTGTGTGTGTGTGTGCGTGCGTGCGTCAGTATGTGGGGGCGTGTGTGTCTGTGTAGGCGTGCTTGCATGTGTGAGTGTGGATGTGAGTGAGTGTGTGTGTGTGTGTGTGTGTGTGTGTGTGTGTGTGTGTGTGTGTGTGTGTGTGTGTGTGTGTGTGTGTGTGCACGCTCGCAAGCTTGTGTGCATGTCTGATCGCACCCGCACGCCAAGACTGAGAGCACATACAAACACACACACACACACACACACACACACACACACACACACACACACACACACACACACACACACACACACACACACACACACACACACACACACACACCCAAATTTGTTTAAACACACGCACGCATGCATGCACACATCCTCTCTCTCTCTCTCTCTCTCTCTCTCTCTCTCTCTCTCTCTCTCTCTCTCTCTCTCTCTCTCTCTCTCTCTCTCTCTCTCTCTCTCTCTCTCTCTCTCCCCCCCCCCTTCTTCCTCCCTCTTAATCTATCTTTTTCTCTACTCCCGCTCCCTCTCTCCTCCTCCCCCTCCCTCTGTGTGTGTGTGTGTGTGTGTGTGTGTGTGTGTGTGTGTGTGTGTGTGGGAGGGGGAGGGTGGGTGTGTGTGTGTGTGTGTGTGCGCAGGCGCGCGTGCGTGTGCGCGCGTGCGTGTGTGTGAATGTGTGTGTGTGCGCGTCTGTGTGTGTGTGTGTGTGTGTGTGTGTGTGTGTGTCTGGGTGTGTGGGTATGTGTGTGTGGAGGTGTGTGCTGGTGTGTCTGTGTTTGCGGGTGTGTGTGCTTGTGTGTGTGTGTGTGTGTGTGTGTGTGTGTGTGTGTATGTGTGTGTGTGTGTGTGTGTGCGTTTGTGCGTGTGTGTGTATGTGCGCGCGCGCGCGTGTGTGAGGTTGTGTGTGTGTGTGTGTGTGTGTGTGTGTGTGTGTGTGTGTGTGTGTGTGTGTGAGTATGTGTGTGTGTGTGTGTGTGTGTGTGTGTGTGTGTGCGCGCGAATAATTTTGAAACAAGACGAGGAAATGGGAGATGAGAACGGACCTTAAACCTTTCGACGACGAGTAAGGAGTTCCAAAACACATGAAAATGCACACCCTGCAGCACAGGTAGGGTTAGTCTGATGACGGCCTTACTCAAACAGATACACACTAATCTTTCCACATAAAGCAAATGAAATGAGTGGAAATGCACATATTGCTTAGACCATGTATGCGCCTGAATTACAAGTTTGTGACGGCATGTCCATAGAGGGCACGGACAAATATCTTATGTACCCCGGCATTTGATACTGCATTCAATGTGATATATATAGTCATGGCTAACTATTTGCTGATAATTTGCAAAGAAGTATGGAACAGAAAACTAACATCGCAGCGATAATGCAATAAACTCATGTTGTAACCCATTGGTTAGGCATAGCGTTGTAGACCATACAAGGAGGGGCCGATTTTACCATTTTAGACGGGAACCCTTATATTAATGCAAAATTTCTGACGTGACGACTCTTCTGATATTGCAAACCCTCTGACCTGTCAGCCCTCTGCCGTGGCCACCCTATATGTGTGATATGGGAACTAGCTGGTGACATGGGAACCTGGGTACAAGTCACGAAGAGGGGGGGGGGGATTTTGACTACATGTCGACACTCTTTCAGTCTCCAACTTGGGACATTGGAGACATAAATCGTTACACACCCTTAATAGTAAGCAGAGTCTGAGACCTACCCATGAAAGCGTTATGGAAAGCTTAGTGCATCCATTAGGTATGGGGAAGAAGAACTGAAACGAATCACCACTGAACGGTCCAACATGTAATATTCTGTTAAAGGTTGCTGATTGGGAGGGACCGTCGAGCGTTGCAACGCGAACCTCCCAGCGGCTTGGATGACTTTCTTGGTAAACTTCATATCGAAGATTGTAGTTAACTTTTAAAACCTGTCTGGGGGAGGGAAGGACGCTGATTATCCCAGTAAGGTCCGAATATGGCTCTAGGGGCCACATCGCTATGCTTGTGCCATTCTTGTCGCCACAAATATTGGGGAACAAGTAGGGAAAGAAAGGAGCACTGGGACAAGTCCAGCAGCTGCTGTTGAAGTTCACAAGCTGAGGGCTGGGCCCTGCCCCCCCCGTCCACAGAGCTATTATCTCAGTTGTCCTATTTGCCAGAGCCCCAACTCTCATGCTGATGCCTTCGACTCGAATACCTCCCTCCCTTATTCCCTCCCTCTCCTATCATCACGTGCGCATGCGCGGGCACGTGCCACACACACACACACACACACACACACACACACACACACACACACACACACACACACACACACACACACACACACACACACACACACACACACACAGACACACACACACACACACACACAAACACGCACACACACGCACACACACACACATACACACGCACGCACACACACACACACACACACACACATACACACACACACACACACACACACACACACACACACACACACACACACACACACACACACACACCTGAATGCACGCGCACGCACGCGTGCAGTCGCACACTCACAGACACAGTGCAATACATGTAAAGGATTGCTAAAAGATTTGCATTGCAGCTAAAAAGGGGGAAGCGATGAAGTGGGGCTCCAGCTGAAGCAAGAAAAAGTTACCCGCTGTCAGACACGACGGTCCAGGTATGGGTGCCGGAGGCGGGTTCCGCGGTGGGGGCCGGGAGGGGGAGCTCCGAGGCGGGGGCCTGGGAGGAGGTCTGGTAGGGGGCCGCGGCGGAGGACTCCGCGGTGGGGGCCTTGGAGGGGGACTGCCAGGGGACCGCGGCGGAGGGTTCCGTGGTGGGGGCCTGGGAGGGGGACTGCCAGGGGACCGCGGCGGAGGGTTCCGTGGTGGGGGCCTGGGAGGGGGACTGCCAGGGGACCGCGGCGGAGGGTTCCGTGGTGGGGGCCTGGGAGGGGGACTGCCAGGGGGCCTGGGCAAAGGGCTCCGCGGTGGGGGCTTGGGGGGAGGACTGCCAGAAGGACGTGACGGAGGGTTCCGTGGAGGGGATCCGGAAGCCAGGACATCTAAAGGTAGGAAGCTTGAAGGCAGTTCCAGAGCTTGGTCCCCTCCCACAAAAGGGCCAGTTCCTGATTCCGAGGGCTCAATCAGCCTGGCACAACCATGGCACAGGGCATGAGCATGTACCCTCATGCGGTAAATGGCTGGTATTACTTGCGAATACTGGTAATGTTGTCACACCATCTGAATCTCCCAACTGCACTATGCTTAAAGTTAAAGAGGGACAGCCTTAGTTTATGTCGCTGATACTTCCACAGAAAAAAGGTAGGTTGCCACGGATGGCACGCCTCATTTGCAGCTTGAAACTTAAAAAAATGACCATGATCTGTTTATCTTCGGGAAAAAGAGCCAGTATGTAAGAAGTAAGATGCCTTGCCCATAGTGATGCACCATGGAGTGTGTAAAAACAAAGAATTTCCAAGGTCTAAGCCCCAATTACCCACAACTGCAGATCATAGTGCAGTCACGTACATACCATGCCACTGAAACACGTGATAGCTTTGTTTCAACATAATTGTATGGTATTGCTTCACACTGCGGCCGAGCCCCTCTCATGTGCATACCAATGCATGTGCATTGCATGGATCATTTCAGGTGAGGCAGGGTTTCAAAGCATCTCTTTAGATGTTTATGCACATGTTTGGAGAGTGTGCATATATGTAGGGTGCAGGGCCCTCACCCCCCCCCACCCCAATTGGCGTTTACCGTACGAGCCTGACGCAATAGCCCCCTGAACTGATACCGAGCTTATACTGCTGCAATATACCTAATGAAGTCTCGGAAACACGCTGAATTTTTCCTGATGACTACAAGGTAAGATTTGGGGCAGATGAGGGAGGAGAACGAAGCAGTCATACCAGCGCCTGGACCCAAGTTCACAGTTCCCGCACGACCCAATCATTTCTTTCTCTTCTGGATTGTGGTAGCAAAGAGAATAGGCGCAGCAGCCCCGGAAGCCAGCAGGTGAACCGTGATCATCCAGAGGAGCAGATCCTGTAACCTCGTGGATTGGCTTAGATGGGTCTGTCATAACAGCTGCGGATGCTGGCGGCCCGGAACAGAAGAAGTAGCACTGAGCATCGGTGGGATCCGGATGCGTGCCGTACTTTCTTCCTTGACACACGTTCTCAACTGATGTCTGTAAATGGAGGAGATCTGTCCGGGATCCTGGTGAAGAGGATCCTGAAGCCTCCTTGCTAGCGAAATGAGGTAGCTTTGGGCCCGCGTCACTTGATGGGGCTCGAGTGCATGACACACGCCGCGTGTATGCCAGGATAGTGAGTAGGAGGATCCCCAAACATTTTTGGCTGTTGCTGGTCATGCTTGGCAGATGACCACGCTGTTGCCTTCTTCGCCAGAGCCTGCAGCCCACTTGTTAGCTGAAGCAGCCGCAGAAGTGCTTTTCGGATTCCCACAAGCTTTTACAATGTTCATTCATGTTCAGTAGGTGCTTGAACATAAACCTAACGTTTAATCATCCCGGAACATAAGGGCTTCCAACTTGTCAGGAAACCCTTTACTTCAGTGCACTTTGAAAGAGAATATTACAAAAACTATCTTCAAGCCGAACTTTGTTTCTTTGACCTTATAAGGTCGTGCGTCAACGCAAAAACACACGTCTTTTACGAGACTAATCGGATCTGGCGACGAAAAATAAATAACATTCCTTAAACTCTGTTCCAATTCGCGCATTGACCGACGCCAGTAATCCAACAACCCCGCTCCGCTCAAGTAATCGTTTGTCGGTGAAGCTGGGCCCTGGTGCTTCACAGAATCTCGCAACATTATCAAAGCAGTAAACATCAAAGACCTATTTTCTCCGTACAGAAGCATCTAATATATCCCATTCGTCGTTTTCTTGTGCAATCGTCTGAGGATACAGGTCTGCTTCATCTTCACGACACCAACAAATCCTGAAAGTCGAAAACGTCATATTCTCAGAAACAAATCATTTTGAAAGTATATCTAGCATTCGGAAGATCTAATAGGCACCTGTCACGAAGGGAGACAAGTTGTCGATCAGAGTCTGCGCTTGTAGCGATGCAGACAATGACGTCCAAATCCTTTTTTCTTGAATTAAGCCTCCTTGTTTATATTTATCTGAAAGGAAGCATTTATCGATGTATTGTAGTTGTGATGAGCCATGACTTCACCACCCGAACCGACGGTAAGACCTCAGGACCTGTGGGTGCGGAGAATTCCATGCAACGTGCAAACTTATAGCATGCTCGAGTTTTGCTTTGGCGGCTTTCCAAAGCAACCGCAACAGTTACTTGGAAATTGAGTCCAGTCGCGTTTGAAGTGCGATATGCAGTCCATTCCTCCGACCCGAAGGCTGCATCTGCAGGTTTCGAATCCGTTGACGTGTGACTCATGACCCTTGACATGAGTCATTACGGCCCCGCTAAGGATTGGACCAGGAAGCTGCCAAGGCGCCCATTCGACTAGCAGGCGGTCCCTCGGGAATCCCGAGTCGGGATCCCTCAGTCCGTATAATGCAATTACACGAAGTGCGGGGATCCTGCAACAAGGAAGGACGCTGGGGAGTCCCCAGTGGGTACTGGAGCAGCAATCACTTTACTAATCAACCGGGGACCCCCCCCCCCCCCCCCCCCTTTAATCAACAACACTGGGGAGTGACAGTGTCACTGACACTCATCTGACCACTCTACTAATCAGCCGGGGAGCCCCCTTATCAACAACACTGGGGAGTGACACTGCAGTGGAGGGGACCCAAATCTCCCCCACCCCCCCCCCCCACCCACCCACCCACCCCCCCGCCCCCACCCTTTCCCCCACCTGCGCACCCTTTGAAATTTCTTGTGTACCTCAGAAATTTTGGTGAGGGTTGAGTGATTGGAAATTGATAAAACTGTGATTGACTATTGGATTAGGCATCAGCAAGCCCGCCTCATGATGCACTTGAAGGATGGAGGGAAGAAGTATTACATGCAGGGCCAGCTACTAGCGCTGAAGAGAACCGCAATACAGCGAATGACCCATGTCTAGCCAACTAAGGTCGCATAGCAGCTGGGAGAGTTCCACTTAGCTCTCAAAGTGCTCCTCGTAGTTCCACAGCTGTACTGCAGATTACATTCAGGAAGGCGTGAAAAGGGAAATTTGTGCAGCCAATCCGACCATACCTGAGCGACATGTACTACATTCCTTTCAATCAAATTCTTCATGGCATCACGTGACACACACACACACACGAACACACACACACACACACACACACACACACACACACACACACACACACACACACACACACACACACACACACACACACACACATACACATTGAGAGAAAGTAAAAATAGCGAGGATCATAAAAGAGTTCTAAAAATCTAGGCATTCTTGTTCATGCTCGAGCATACTATCGAAAATAAGTGGGAACAACAGGTCCAGACCTTGAGGTCTGGAAGGCCTTCCGTGCCAACCAAGGAGAAATATGCTATCCCTCCTTTGGAAGCCACTTAGCTCGAGTATCCATGACCACCCCAGGTGGTACCCTTACGTATATACCCAAAACACTGCAAAGCATTGCGACGTCCTGGAGCCATTGCAACCCTATTGCAATGCATTTCGACGTCGATCGACACGAGCACGAAAGAGCATGCCTTCGATGGGGCATGGGCAGTAGTCACTACACATACAAACACTATGCAAGTAGTGGGATCAAAACTCGTTCTGCCAGTGTTCTTTCATCACACACACACACACACACACACACACACACACACACACACACACACACACACACACACACACACACACACCAGTATCCCGTCGTGAAATTATACCGGAGGAAGTATGGGTCTGCCCTCCCCCCCCCTCCCATGGAGCTGCATGTATAAGCCGTGCGCATCTCTGGATTTGCTGCAACGTGTCACAGTGTAGATCGCCGCCCCCCCGCCCCCTACAAACCGCTCCAGCTATACTCTATAACGCCTGCAGTACATAATTTTCCACACAAGTACATCTCAAAAAACTATGCTATGGAGATGGTAGAGATTCAAGTATACCAAGATGACACACTGGGTTTGAAAGCAGTAGGTCCAGATGAGTTAGAGCAGCTGTTATGACAGCTAGCAGCGGGCAACGAGTAAGAAGTAGTGAAAGAATAAGTGGGAATGGACAAGCAGGGTTGGATGATTTGCGCACGAAAACAAGAAGAATGTTAATACTACTGCATTAATGGATGAAGCCTCCTTCTGGTGGGAGCTATTTGCCATCAGAAGTTCTTGCCATATTAATATTCCCATGCCGTCGTCGGGGACGTCCCGCCCTGAGTGTTTGAGAAAGGCCCCCAAGCAGGGGCATGCAGATTGGATAAAACTGCTCCAGAACCTAAAGGGAAATTGCAGATGCCCTGACCACATGTAGGGTTTGTCACATCCCAGGACAGTTCAGCCCGCATTGCCACAGCATACAAGCACAAACGATACTTGTATACTGGGGCCCCATGCCTGGCTGCGCATTGCTCCCCATATGCTGTCCCCAGTTATTGAGATCGGGCAAGAAATTGGCGGGGGGAAAGCTCTGGCTTGAACTTGTCTGTGTGTGTGTGTGTGTGTGTGTGTGTGTGTGTGTGTGTGTGTGTGTGTGTGTGTGTGTGTGTGTGTGTGTGTGTGTGTGTGTGTTTGTGTGTGTGTGTGTGTGTGTGTGTGTGTGTGTGTGTGTGTGTGTGTGTGTGTGTGTGTGTGTGTGTGTGTGTGTGTGTGTGTGTGTGTGTGTTTGTGTGTGCGCGCGCGCGAGTGAGTGTGTACGTCTGGGCACCTGTGCGCGCAAGCCTGGCCATGATATCTGCAGAGGGAAAAGGTGGAACAAAGTGACGATGAATGTCCATTACAGCATTTGAGGCGTGTTTCTTCATGGGGGCAGGGGGCCAGAATGGGAGCGTGCGGGTTTTCGATTTGTCATCCGGTACAGCTGTGGCCAGTTTTGGCGTGGCAGATGACGTCGTAAATGGCTTCCAGTTCCACCCGTACCTCCCTTAAGCGGCCACTGATACAGGTTTGTGCACCATCTAGATTCCTACTAGGTAGGGAAGGAGCGGGTGGGGGAAGGTGAGGGCGGGCGGGCGAGCGAGTCAGCGAGAGGGAGGGAGGGGAGGAGGGGGGAGAGAGGGAGGGCTGCAGGGAGGGAGGGAAGGCGGGAGGGAGGGTGGGTGGGTGGGGGGACGGGAGGGAATGCGGGAGGGATGGATGGAGATAAAGGGGAGGGGCAGGGGGAGGGAGGGATGGATGGAGGGAAACAGGGAGGGAGGGATCCCCTCCAGCGGGGAAGGGTGAGAGGTAGGGCGTGGGACAGGGGAAGAAGGATGGGGATGACAAGGATGCAATTGGGGTAGGGGGAGCCCAAAGGGAGGCAGGGAGCGAGCAAGTGCAGCCGGGAGAAAATGGGACTTGGATTTTGTCCGACTTGTCTTGTTCTCAAATTTACTGTCTTGGGTGGTTGCGCAGCCCCTTCCCCTCGGGGAGGCCGGCCTGAGCGGGAAGCTACCTACTGAACCGTAATGATCATGTTCTTGCAAGTGCACCGCAGCATAATGATTTTGCAAGGTCATGTTTTGGCGACTTGCATGGGTTTATGAACACCTCCTGTTTCATCCTTTTTAATACGTTTGGATGTGTAGAAGAATCAGGAATCACCTAAAGTCATGAACGGCCCAGTAACCACCTGTAGTATGATCGTCCATGTGAAGTGCACTTTGGTTTTTATTTTATGCAGGTGACCGTAACACGCTTGCTCAGCTACCCATGGACTATGACGACCCATGCCCCAGCTCTGCACCTTCTTCAGCATGCTCTTCCTCTGAAAATCTGAGTGATGGCGATGAGGATTCAGATCAAGTTCCAAAGAGGAGGCCTAGGGCATGGGACACGAAGTCGGCTGTGAGAAACGCCTTGACGTTGTGGCGCTTCCCATTGTGTATGTGGGAGCGGACGAGGCTGACGGGGTCGCAATTGCCTTACTGGATGGAGCCTGTACAGCTGTCTCATGTGATGGTAATCCTGGAGTAGGGGAGGAATCTGAACCGACGCATCCTGTGCTTCAGGTGGCTCATGCGGTTAGGCAAGGCTCTTCAGCAGGAGATTCAGACGATTTGCCTGAGATCGATCTCAGGCAGATCGCGCAGGAACCTAAGCGTATTGCCCCTTAACGGGATAGAAAGGAAAGAAGAAGTGTCCGCTGATTGAAATTGTTGAAGGACCTTGCAGTTGCAAGGTCCTACAAGTGGCGTGAGTGACTACCGGTGATTCCCGATATTGTATGTGAAAATGTGGATGACCAATATGGGCCCAGCCTATGCATGCAAATGAAAGTATAAGGTAATGGTTGTCCTTACAGGTAAGCTCCGTTCGTTCACTTGATTTACCTCCAACATAGTCATGGTGCACCACTATGTAGGCACCATAAGGCACTAAAGCAGGTGGTAGTATGCATATGTATATGCTGTACATATCACCTTATGTTTGTGCTAGTGCCACATCAGTCCAAGTATGCATTACGGAAGTCTTGGGATCTGTCCGGGATCATTCGTGCAATATTGCTCTATGAAATTTCATAGAGCAATATAAAGTATTACGTGCAGAGTACGAATACTCACTCCTCATATGAATGGAAGATTAGTCCTGTGATCTGTCTTGTGATTATCAGATTTTAAAACATGTGCAAACGGCCTAAGAAAAACAGTAAATTGGTTGTGTCCCCAACTTGGGGGAATGTTTTTACAAGTTTGGAAAATCAGTGTCTGAAGCGGTGGTGCAACATATGAGTGAAGAAGGCCTTGCGCAACTGCATGCAATAATTTGCGTACTGATTCTAGTACCAACATCAGCCGAGGAGTCCCGCAAAGCTTTGAGGGTCCCGATTCAGAGAAGGGGGTTCGCTGTCCATGTTCAACTCCGGTTTTGCTTTAGGGCACAACCGTGGAGTTTCGTTCTAGGAATGTGACCTGCACCAAGTAATATTGCTTGGACCAATCATTAATGTTCTTCAGAAAAAAGGATTGTGGGCCAAGGTGAAAGCATCAAAAGTCAAGGGAAATCCAGCTTCCATCAATACATTTTCAGGCATACGTCTTTACGACTGTAATAGTATCATATTACTGCCAAACTTATAATATTTGTATAACAGACCTATTTAAAGTGTTTTACCATTCAGTTTTATATCATTTAGAAGAATATAAGCTCAAGAAACAAGAAACGTAGAATGCTTGGAAAGAAATCCGAACACAGTGTATTACAGTATTAGGCGGGAAAACAATGGTGTCATGAAATTTATTATTTTCTATTATCCGAGAATTTAACACTGGTAGACTTCAAATACTCATGTGCGGCCTCAAAAATGGCTTCCGTCAAACTGTTAATCCCCGATGCCATAAGTTTTAGGAAAAAAGGGCGGACCTTTGTCTGCTGCCATGTGCACACGGCACACATATGTGCATGAACCGTCATCAATAAGGTAAACCTGACGCAATCAAAGATATGGCATGCTATGGAAGGAGTCTGCACATATACGGATACGTATATGTATGTCTTCAGGTAACGGATACCGGACGATTGCCTTCAGCGTTGAAGATCATTTAAGCCATATGTAGAAGCAAAATGTTTTATACATAGAAACTCTAGTGATCTGGCCATAGCTATTTAAGGACCAGTGACCAAACAGTGAAGTGAAGGCATCCTTAACTTTTTCCACCACCCAATCTGGTTCAATGGGTCGTTGAAACTGTAAGGGATTGAAGTGTGTAAATTATTATATACGGTAATAAGGGAATTAAGTTACCCGATATCCAAGTGTTTTCGTGCCGGCCAAGTTCTTTCGTTTACATGGCGGCTGTTGAAGCAGTTATATGTCAACATATGCGAATGTGTACGAACGTTCACTAACCTATTTTGTGGCTTGGCCAGCTAGTAAGAAGTTCTCACCTGGACGTCACCAATGATCCACGTTCCAGGTCCAATTGCACTGACCTATGTGACGCCACCGTGACAAGATAAGTATACAAGTACATGAAAGGAGGAATACCACTAGCAGTACTGCTTTTGAAATATTTACAAAAATTGTTTTCATGCCAATCACACGTGTGATTGCAGCTAAGCATGTATGACTTGTGGTTCATGTGCACGTCAGCCGCAAGTCACGTGAACGTCTTTAGAGACCGCTCGTCAAAGACAAAGCACAGAGCTTTCCTCGAAGATCTAGATGCAGGAACCTTCTAAAACTCACAGAAAGGAAGCGTCTAAAACTCACAGATGTTTGTAGTGAACAGATGGCAACGAACCAACCATAAGCCAGTAGGGATATAATGAATGCTGATGTAGGTTTTAAACCTACAAAAGATTCCAATGGGTCCATACCTGAGAAAAGGAGAATCGAAGTTTGATGGTGGTTGCTCCAGAAGGGATCCATGTGGAAATATTGCGACGAAGCGCGTATACGTCAGTCAATCCCTTGAGGGAATCAACAATTTGATAACGCATTGATGCCCCGTCAGGCAACCCCACCTCTGCTGTAAAGGCCCCTTCGGTCGTGGTGTCCTGGAGATCGCTATTGTGGAAACTATAGTCAAAAGTTCCTCGGCGATACAGCATGTACGAAATTTGCATGATTCCGTTTCCTGCCACATTTACTCTTGTTTCCACAATTTGTTGGCCGTACCATCCGTCAGGCACGTAGAGTGACCGGCTTCTTACGTACAGAATGCCCCGGTAATTTACGTGACAATTTCCGCACAAGGTTGTATTCCAGCAATCTTGGAGAACGGCAGATGAACCATATATGTCCGAAACGAAATCCAAATCCATTGGGCTTGATCCTGCAATATATTGCGAGCAAAGCTGATATACATAGCTATGCATTGAGAGCAAAGCTTAACATGTAGTTAAGCAAACCACTGGGCTTCATCTGCTTTTTGAGCGGTGCATGAATTAGCTATACATCACCAGAATACATACAACATTGACAATAGCTTGAAAACCACCGTTTCTCATCATCATGTCTCCACGGGGTCGGCGGTCCCTGCAGTGCATTGCAGCATAAACGGATATGTCGTCATCGATGCTACTAGTAGTACTATTACAGTATCGACATGAATACGGTGGTATGATTACAAGCACCGTACGGTGCTAAGCGTACCAAAGCAGCTGCTGCAGAGGCCACTACCTTCACCATTTCCTAGTGGATATAGTCTTTGTGTCCTCATGAGCTCATACCTCAAGGAGTCAGGTACGAAGACGTAGAGATAAGCAAGGTATGAGATCGTCTACAGCACCAGCTGGCAGGCACAAGATAAGTCATAAAAGTAACGACGGTTTAGATTATGCAAGGGTATATATCTACGCAGATATACTCGAAGAGATCTCTAATCACTGGGGTATCCATTCCATATGTATTTCTATTGAACCCCTGCCACAAATCGAAGGGTTTTCTTACCAGCTACAAAGCAAGGTTCTCCATTCCAGGATCGAGGTGAAGAAGGGCCTGGTGGTGGGGAGGGGGGAAAGGGTGGAGTTGCGTCTAGTGGGTAAATATTTGCCTGCAATTTGCACGAATTCACATCGGACGTGTCGACAATGCACTGTTGGGATAGACCAAAAATAGACGTATGAACTCCCCAAGCCGAGCTAGCCGAGGTTCAGGGGCATCCACGGTCATAAGTGGCAGGAAAAACTTGTTTATTACGTAATTGAACAAGGAATAACGATGAATAGTCCCGCGAGACACATGTGTCAAGGATATAAAGTTTCCACCAAGCATTCCTGAACTTGCAAATCACGCCCAAGATTAACTTACTCTGCTCTATCCAAGGATTAGTAACTTGAATATGGCATGTTAGGCTAAGCCTGCTGTCATTCAGTTGCAAGGATAGTGTCGACATCGAGAAAGAACGAGCAAACCGCACATCTCAACATGGCAAATCGCTAATGTCAAATCGCATTTTGAACAGATGTTGATCGAATATTTTGACGAAGCCACCAGCGAGACCTACACTTGGGCAAAAACGTCCTCTG